>PVJO010000234.1:75763-184824 GCA_004026905.1 Hystrix cristata
CTGGGAATCAAACCCAGGGCCTTGTGGGCCAGTGGGCAAGCACTCTAACCACTGAGCTAAATCCCCAGCCCCTGAATTTTTTTTTTTTTTATATATCCAGAAAAACTGGCATTCGATTATAAAGTGTCCACAGTGGTGACAGGCAGGGTTTCAGGGGTCTTGTTCTCATGAGCTTCCCTGATGAATCTACTAGAATATAAGATTGAATCAAATAACTAAAATGACAAGGCCGACATCAGTGTAAGAACCAACAGGAGCAAGGGGTGTGGGTGTGTGGATGTGTGTGTGTGTGTGCGCGCGCTTGCAAAATCAAGGCAAGTGGCAATTAGTAGAGAGAAATATATTATGCGATCACTGTATGATCAGATGGAATATAGCACAAGCATTAATGAGGAGAGAGTGGGAAGAGTATATACTGTGAAAAAAGATTTTATTTCTCAGTTAATTCTATTAGTGGTCTAGCAGTAACGTCATTATTCACAGGATATATGTATCACACTGAACAGGGAAAATGACCAACCAAGATATTCGATGTGAAAAAAGAGTAAATTTGTATAGGACAGTAAGTATAAAATCCTAGGATCATGGCTTGCATTGGAAATGTCAGTTTGAACTCATGAATATGAACACACACATTTCTTAGCTCAAGTCACCAAATGATCTAAAACCAATTACAAACTCAACACAACATCCAAGCACTCAGAAATTCTACCAAACTTGAAATACCATTCCAGTGAAAAGAAGTGCAGTCTTTCAGGGTGCTAATTCTGAGACACACACAGGTGGACCTGGAATATCTTGCCATGTTTGATAACAAGACAGCCATGAAGGGCAACGGTGGCCATGACACAAGGATGCAGGTGCAAACTGTAAGAGGCTTCCACTTGAGGAGAAAGATGATCTGGTCCTCAAAGTGATAGTAATTGCAATTGATCAAAGCTCAGCACACAGGCTTAAACTCATGATTCATCAGCATCTTTTCTAATGACCTATTTGGTCATCTCTGTAGAATGATAAGAAACCAATTCGTGAATTGGAAAATTGATCGAAGGGAAAGGATGAAGCAATATTTCTGCCTTTCCGAGAACTGCAGCTCAGAGTACCAAGTAGTAAATGAGGAAAATTACTTATTCTAAAATTATTCCAATTAATCAATGAAAAAATGATAGAATGAAACAATTTTGCAACCTCCAATGAATTAATGAATCTGGGCATTGAGCACCAACAGCTGCTAACATCACAAAAAGAGGGACACTCACATATCACACGTCTCCTAATGAGAAAACACCATTGATATTCTTGCCAGATGTGTCAGCCCCAAATCAGATCAAGCCTCTGGATCCTGTCAATTTTCAGAGAACGGAAAGAACTGGAGAGTGATGAATGGGATCACAAAGGCACGATCAGCAAAACTTACCCTTTGGAAAATTCCATAGGTCAAACATCCCCAGATCTGTTTCCAGGTAAACAGTGGAAAAGGAAGAAGCAAAGAAGGAATCCGCAAACTAAAATGTACATGAAAAGTGTATCAAGTTTCTAAAAATTGGACAAGGCCCCACAATGGTAATTAGGGGGACAGAGTGTGATAAAACTGTGCAGAAAATCCCAACCCAAGCAAACGGTTCTGAAGAAGTCAAGACTGTGGTTACTTCCAGTGGAACAGAGGCTCAGGTGGGGCTGGACAAGTGGGGTGCTCCTCAGATGTTTCACTGCATAGTGGTTACCAGAATGTTTATCTTAGAGCTCATTAAGTGATGCATCCTTTAATTTTTTTTTCTATCTGTGTTTTAGTTTCTAATAAATCTGTTTTAAGAAGATGAATTCCAGTTTAAAATGCATGGGCTAGAGCACTGAGTGTCTTCCTAACTATAATTCTAAAATATAAATGAAGACAAAAACAAAGATAAAATGTACACTTAAAATTAATTTGATAGACCACCTGATGCCAGAATGTGAAGTGAATTTCTACCCGATCTAAGGCAGAAGGCGTTCAATTGGGATGAGCTATAAAACTAGAATAAGAATAGGATTTTCTTCATTGTTTAGTGGTGAGAATTATATGAGTTTATACATGGAAAGTACTTGTAATGATGGCTGACCGAGAGCAAGAACGTTATTTAAGCATAAGCTATTGTTTTTATTCCATATAAGCCTGCTTAGGGTTGCTTCTCATAAAAGAAAGACCCTGAAACAAAGATAGGACACTGTGTACCTCCCCATTATCCTTCATCCAAACTCAGATCTGAACCAACCCGGTAACTGCAGCGTTGTCCTTTCCCCTGTGCCTTCTTGAACTGACGAGGCACTCATTCCTTATCATCTTCCCACATCTACAAATCTGTAACGTCCATTCTCAGTTACTAGCCGGGGAGGGAGAGCAGTTAGTTGTAGACTGGTGGATATAGCTTCCCACATTGGCAGCAAGAAGGATGCCATGGGGCAGAGATAAGGAAAATTCCAGTCTCACAGCATCCTGGGAATCGTAACGTCCACACAAGGCACCGTCTCCTGATGTTGGGAATCCAGCCGGCGAGGGTGGGAAAAGATGCCACCAAAGCAACAGAAGAACTTTCAGAAACTGGGACTCGGCCCAGGAGCTGTGCATGTTAAGCCACCACTAATGACGGCTCTGGGAAAGGAATCGGGGAGCCAGCCAACTGCACAGCAACAGAAGTAATTTCCTCCCAAATGTATTCACAAAGTTGTTGCAAGTTTAATCACTAGAGGCTGAAAAAAATGATTCCGAATTTCTTCTTCAAGAAAACAACAGACGCCCAATAGCTAAAATAGTTTTGAAAACTTAAAAAAAAGAGAAGGTCTTGCACTCTCAAATATGAAAAACATAGTATAAAGCTAGTAATTTTTAAAGCAGGTTTCGGCTGCAGAAAGGCACAGACTAATCACACAAGAAGAACAGAAACAACCACAGAACACATGCAAATTGGTGTGTGATAAAAGGGAATTCAAGTCAGTGAGGAAAGTAACATTATTCAATAAACGGAAGCAGAAGCTTGAATAACAGTTTTAGGAAAATAACAAGACAAAAAACTAGAAGAAATACAGAGAAATGTTCATACAGTCTGAGGATAAATTAAGTTTTGTAAGTACTACACTACAAACAACTCAAAACAGAAAAGGGATGCATCTCTTGTTCTGTAAATATTAAAGTGTTCCCTATCCAAGAAATACCTTGACGATAATTAAAAGCAAACAAAAAGAGTATTAACCATATGCATTTTTAAAATGCTTGTCTGTATGAAGAGCATCTGTATAGCAATAAAAGAAAGTTGATCATCCTCTTTCCCAAATTTAAAAGAAATATATAAACACATTCAATAAATATGAAAAAATAACTTATCAGTAATCTAAGAAACAAAAATGATTAATGAGTTATTAAAATTGGCACTGCTTTTAAAAACTAATAGTACTGTATTGTCAAAGACGAGAAAAGGTCCTTTTAAATCAATGCTTTATAGAACACCGTTTTTGGAGAATGAAAACCTTAAAGACTTTTTTGGGGGTGTGGTGCTGGGGATCAAACTCAGGGCCTTGCTAGCGCTCTACCACTGAGCCAAATCCCCAACAAGACATATTCTTCTTGACTCAGAAATTTCAAGTTAAAATCTACACTAAGAAAATGATCAAAGTTTTTTTTTAATTTTCTGCAGAATTTATTACAGATTATTGTGTTAGGAAAATAAAAGCAGACCATCTTAATACATCAAATTTGTGAACTGTTAAATAAAAACATCTGACCCACGCCACACAAAAAGATGCCCAAATGTATTCTGAAAATCTAATCAGTCACAAAGTGCCCGCTTGGTGACTCTGTACCTGACTTCAAGGACCCAAGAAGGCTGCTGTCCTCAAAGAACACACAGGTCACTGATAATCAAACAGTGATGTCGTGAACTTTCTAATATTTAGGGAAATATTGGGAAAACCAACAAATCTCTTAGGACATTATTTATTCATGCCTTCGAAGTAACTATCAAGGAGCTCAGTTTGAAATAGGGATTTTTTTTTTTTTTTTAGTCCAGAAAGTCTGTGGGGTCTCATACAGACATGGGCTAATCAGAGATGATTGATGCACTTTTGATAAAGATTAGTAGACATGGCAATCAGTCTTATTTTGAATTAGAATGTTTTAGTCAATGGCATGGAATTAAGCGAGTATCAGTGAAGAATTTCTGAAAGGCACACCAAGTAATCACTACCATGCCCTTTCCTACTACACTAACTCGATTTAAATTAGAAGGCATTAAAAATGATTGCCAGATCAGTGTAAATAAGATGGAGGAAAGAGAACCTCCTAATTACACAGGACGCTCAGGAAAGAATAATTGTATGAGAAGAACCACTTTTCCAGCAAGCCCACTGCCATTAGTGATACTTTCATGAGCCTCGGTGAACTTCTCCAGTGGATACTGAGAACCTATTGGAGGTTTCAGTTTCCATTCCTGCTTGAAGAGCTGAGGCAAACTGCTGAACTTCCTTGGTTCATGAAAACAGCAAACTCCAGTTATACTGGACTCCTTCACCATGGCATCCTGTGGGTTTATTTCAGTAGGACCTCTGGACTTCTGGAAAGATGGCAGAGCAGTGAACAGCACAGAAATGGCCTCACCAAGATTTGTTGCCCGGATGATGGAATCTGGCAACACGAGAAAGAGAAGAAGGAGGGACGTGGGGTCCCTGAACCCAGAAGAATCTGAAGTGAAAATTGAAGCCCACAGGGAGAGTGAAGTGAGGGACCTCAGCCACCTCAGAAGAAGGAGATGACAAACTGCACTTCCTACCTGAGCCCCAGCTGGTGGTACGGAAGAGGCGGCTCAAGCCTGCAGACACACAGCGACTACTGGCAACCCTAGAGGTCTCCACAGAGAGACACATCAGTGCAATGCAGCAGTGGATGCAGTGGCTGGTGAGCTTTTCGGATTCAGATGTCCCCCCAGAGAGCGATTGGCCAGCCACCATCCTGGAGAGAAACCTACTGAGCTCAGAACTCAGAGAAGCTGTGGGTAGCTCCCTGGGTCAGACCAAGGCAGAGCAGAGGTCAAATCAGCAGGGAGCCAAGTCCAAGCTGGTGGGAGACACATGGTGTGTCTCTAGATGAACAAGCGAGTTTCCAGCCTCACAGCCAGAGACCAGCATGAACTTTAGTGGAACAGGTGGTGAAGCCTCGCTGTTGAACCCAGTTGGGATTACCCGCTATCCCACCGTAAATCTGCTGCTGGGATTAAGCAACAGGGACCTGAGCCTGCCCACTCTATCAGCAGGGACATGCCTGGAAGTAGACATTTTTCCATTTTTTTGTTGCTGTTGTTTTTTGTTTTCTGCTTTCCTTCTCTTTTCTTTTTCTTGTTTTTATGAGTGTGAAATTTGTTTCTAGTTATTTTATTGTTATGGTTTTGCTCCATTCTTGTTTTTATTTCTTCCTTCTCTCTTTCCCTCTTGTCTTCTTCACCAGTTTCCCAAAGTTTGCATAATCTTCCCCTGTCCTCAGGCCTTGCCTCTCATCTCTTGCTCTTCTTCTATTTCTCTATTTTTCCCCCAATCCCTTTTGAATTTTTCTCCCCTGAGGGCAAAATCACCATATTGAGGGCATACTTACTATATACAGTTTTCTGGTTTATTTTAGATACTATTATACAACCTCAATAGGACCTCTGCTGCCAACAACCATTACTCATCCTCCATATGCCGGAAGTTTCAAATCATTACTAAGATTTGCATTAGCTGACATTTCAAAAATCACATCAATTCCTCTTTCACCAACAGGTTTCTTGATTTTTATCAATATAACTCACTTCTCTACAGCTAAGTACTTCACGGGCACCATCTTACAAAACTTTTAAGCCATAAACTCTAACAATGGCATGTGGCTAATCCAACCTTCCACGGCCCCATGAGCCAGAACACTTTCTCCAGCATGAGGGGCAGTGAAGTGCAGGACACCCCGGCAGCTCCCTGCTTCAAGCCCAGGTTCTTGGGCAGCGCATGCGCAGTGCGATCTGCTGCAAGGGCCTACTCTGCACAGCCCTCTGCGATGGTGCAGGCAGTGAAAACTCTGCTGCCTTTCATGAAAGCAGACACAGTATTACCGACAGGTTCTGTTACTCCAGCCACATCAGTGCCGGGAATACATGGTAAGAGCGGCGTCTTACTAAAAGTACCAGAGGAAACATATGGCTGTACTGGCCTGACACCACATGCAAACACTTTGATTAGAACATTCAAAAGTTTCATCTTTTGAAACTCGTACTACAACATTCGACCAGAATTTCAGTACTTCTGATCTGCCAAATTCAAAACTCTAATAGCCCTCATCAACTTCCCTCCAGTCGCCATGGCGATCTGGATACTGCCTCCAGAGTGGGGATCAAAACCTGCTGCAGCTCCCTTTGACTTCTCAGGAGGGAAGGCAGGCTGTTTCGGACTTTTGCAGACTCCACCTTCATGATCAAAAATTTGAACAGACACATCAGCAATTATTCGCTATGCTGCTGATTAGAACAGCAAAATAAGAAAAAAATACGGTACTGTAAGTAATAGAGGATATGTGAACAAACATGGTGTATCAGTTACCCAACCAATACGACTTGATGTCTAATAAGCCACGGTATAGTTACATATTGAGATGATGGAAAGGAATGCTGCTAAATGGAAACAAAGCTATTAAAATCACGGTATAGAAAAACAGTAAAGGACATGGAGCATGGGCTACACTTCACTATGTACTGGTAAAATCTTCCTTTGGCACTTTCAAATGGGTATTTATGGAAGGTCACCTCTGCCCGCCGCAGTCCTGGAGACAGTGCACAGAACAACCCAGGTGACAATTCTGTCGTGCAGTTTATACTCAAGTTGGGGAAGCTGTGTCTAGATGTCCCCCCAAAGCTTCATGTGGTCATAGGTGGGGCTGGATCTAGAGCACATGATTACTAAATCAGACCACTGATTGGTTTGGCATAGTTCTGCTGGGATCAAGGATACAATGCTAGGATTAAGGGTATTAGGATTAAGGATGGGAGTACTGCCCACCCTAAAGCCAGGTAGCCTGGATAAAATATAAGAGACAGAAAGGGGCTTACCTACCCCTTGCTTACCCCCTTGCTTACCTTGCTGCCTTCTGCCTGTCTGCCATGCCACCCTCCCTTGGATCCAGCCAATTGTGGACTGAAACATCTAGAAACTGTGAGCTAAATAAACCTTTCCTCCCTTAACTTTAGGTGTCGAGTATTTTGTCTCAGCAACGAGAGAAAAGTAACTAAGACAATGTTTAAAATAAATAAGTTAAAAGTACATTATGTTTGTTAGTCATGATTGTTAAGGAGGAAGAAAAATGAAATGGTAATATAAAGCTCGAGGGAAGAAGTATCTGACAATTTAAAGGTGTCCAGGAAGGCTAGACTGTGGAGACTTTCGAATAAAAGCCTGAAAGAGGGGAAGAACTAGGAGAACAACATGCCCACAGAGGGAACAGCAAGTTGAGAGGCTCTGAGCCCATGAGCAGGGAGACTAGGGCAGCTGGGCTGAGGGCGGAACACTCACGGAAGGGAAGAGGAGGGAGGCAGACGGAGCAGGGAGGGGCTGCTGTGAAGGGGACACAAAGCCACATACAAGCAAAAACAGGCACAATCCATACAACGCCAGTTATAAAAACATTTGCCTTTACATAGTCATCATTTTATTTATTTATGTATGCATAAAAGAGCAGAGAAAACAGTGAAAAAAACCAAAAGACATGCCTCTAAATATTAAAAAGGTGATATGTGTGCATATATGATCACACAAAAATACACTTTTCTTGGTCCTTTATGAATTATCTAAACATTCCACATTGACTGTGTGTTAGTTTTTCGTTTTAAAAAAAGAATCCAAGTGTTGAAGTATGACGTTTTTGGAAAAGCAAGCAAATCCCCCTTTCCACCATCTTGTAATGTTGACAGGTAAAGGAGGGCAACTGGGGCTTTTTCAGTTCACTGGGAGGAAACTCAGCAATGTATGAGGCAGGTCGCAGAGCTCCCTCTAGGAAGCAGAACCCGGGGCTGAGCCCTGGCAGTGGTCCAAGCACCCTTGTGGGTATACTTATGTGACCTGCAGACTTTCAAACAAGGTACAAGTTATGGAGAAAACCCGCCAAGGCATCCAGATGGAGAGATTCTGCTCAAACCCACGAGCACCTGTGGTTTTCTGTTTTTATCACCCACAGGCCACTTGTAGTTTTCCTGCTTTTTTTATGCATACAGCTTGGGGGAAGATAAAAAGAATCAGTCTAAGGAAAAAATGATAACATTGACAGAAAATTTTAAAGAAAAAAAGCAAAATCTCAACTGGGTTCACCACACACCCTCAGGAAAGGAAGCCGAGATTCTCAGCATGCGCTCTCCGATCTGCGGCGACCTTGCTGGAGATGGACGTGAGTGCCTGGCGCCCGCGCTCTCAATCCACTGCCTCAGGACCAGGGAGGCCCGTGCTGACAATGCTAAAGAATGTCTAGATCAGTGATGGTGCATCTGCAGAGGCCAAGTCCACAAACTGCAACCCCAAACCCACTTACTTATTGCAAAGTGCCAAGACTGCAACTAAACCTGCATACTGAGGTTTTAGTTTAGAATAACTGTTACTCGATGCTCAGATGCTGGGGCAGCTGGACTCACGTGCCAACAGAGAGGGCTCTGCGTGCCCTCTGTGTCACGCATGCCACAGGCTCGCCACCACTGTCCTAAGTCTACGGAGGGGCTGCCTCCTCCGACTCTGTCTCCCCTTTCTCAAGGGAAGTTAGTTGAACTGAGGTCAAGGTGCGCAGCCTTCCATCACGTGACTCTCATTACAGCTTTGTGCTGCAGGGAGGTTTCTAAAAGTGGGGCATCCCCCAGGACCGACACCAATCCAGGCTCCTCCACTAGAGTTCTGACACTGACAGTGCCCCAGTGCAGCCACACGCAGCTCACTTCACACACTCAGCCACCAGAACACCCATCATTGTGACACTGTTTCACGGTCAGTTGATTTCGCTGGATACTGAACACTGTGCTCTTCATCTATGAAAAGTTCTGTGCATTTTCTTTTTACAAAGAGAATAGCTGAAATGTGTTGTATCTCTTTTCCAATCCTGTAATTTCATCTTTGATTGCTCGGTAATGCCGTCTTTTCCCAGCAGGGTGGAATATCCTTTTGCTGTTAAACCTTGCACACACTGAAGGCCTTAAGTCCTGATTGAAGGCTCAGGTGGAAGGTGTTTTGAGATTCCTATTTACCATCTAATTTGTACTTGGTCTCTGATATGGACAGTATCAAAAGGTCAAAGCAAATCACATACTCACTAGCCTCTCTGTGTCCATTCAACTAAGAAATAACTTCTAATATGAAATACACAAAATAAGGCATTCAGTAAAAACGTGTTTTCCTTGAAAAACCTCCATATAGTTACAACTACAGAGACTCACTGCAGTAATTCACATTACCAAAGTAAGGTGACTGAACTGTTTTAGAATAATTTTAGATTTGCAGAAAATTTGCAAAGATAGAACAAACAGATCCATAGTCCTTTCATGCAGCTTCCCCTATTGTCAACATCTCACATGACCATGGGCCTTCCTCAAAACTGAGAAACTGACATTGGCACATGACTATTACAGCCCCAGACTTTTGTCAGATTTTACTAGTTTTTCCACTAATGCTCTTACTCCACTCCAGGATCCAATCCAAGGTATTATATTGCATTTAGCAATTTGTTTTTCAGTTCTCTTTTGCTCCTTTTAGATTAGAACTTCACATAGAATACTGCTTATAAATAGGTGTTAGCTAAGTAACAGCACCCGGCGTTTCATCACAGAGGGCAATTCTGCTCCAAACATAGAGCAACGCCTTGGCAGAGGCCAGTCTCGATGAGCTATTTTGTCCCCAAATGAACTGGACGAGTTAAGCAACCCCGCTTGACCCCTAGTCCTGAAGATAAAAGCCAGCCAGTTTATTCCAGAGGAAGCTCTTTATAACAATAACCTTACTGTGCCCAAGGTAACAAATGGTTAAGGAAACTGAAGTTATTTCTATAGACCACATTCTCTTTATTTATTTACTGACATGCATTTAGGTTGGTTCCTGGCCTATCCTCTCACTGTTGTGAACAGAGATAAACACAGAAGTGTAACTGTCGGAAGAGAGGAATTTCAATTAACTCACCTTAAATAAATGGTAACAGTTCAAGGTGATGGATATGCTAGTTACCTTGAGTTTATGATTACTCACTATACACATGAATCAAAAATCACATTGCAGGTATCACTCAAATTTTAAGATTTTTGTAATTAAAAAATCCAGTTTGTTCAAAGGCAAAAGCAGGGAGAAAGAAAGTCTGGACAATGGTGGAGAGAGAATGGACACAGAGACGCTAGAGAATGTGATTCAACAGCAATGACCCAGGAGTCCTTGGGCAGGATCCTCTCGATCCTCCTGTGGAATCTCAGCTCCCAGCCCTTTCCCTTACCTGATTTATCTCCACAACACTGAGAGAAACAAAGAGATAAATCGCAAAGAACAAAAAGCGTTAGCGAATTGTGAAGTCTGCAAACAGCCCATCTACACCATCCTTCTCAGGCCTGCTACAGACAGAAGTTTTCCGGGAAGAAAAGAAAATGGTTTCCTTGGTGGAAACAATTATGTCTCACTCTCTTGTGAAGTCAAATTCTAATTTCTGAGGATACTCCACCTGTAAATCTCTGGTATACACACACTTCCAAGGTCCAACTGTGACACTGACCTGTGACATTTCTCCTTACAATAACAGGAGAAGCAATCAATCAAGTCTGACTGTTGGAGGCACTTCAACATACTGATCCCTTGGATAGGAAGTGGATCGGGACCAGAAATCAGCCTGGGGGCCCCCTTAAAACATTATACTAAAGCGTTGCTTTCCTTTTTATTTTTAAATTAGTAAGTTGTTAGAAGCGTTGGAGAGACTTTAATGGAAACCATGGACAACGGCGGCAGACCTCAAGTGGTATGGAGGTCCTCAGGACGTTCTTCCTGCTTACTCTCTCAGGTGGCAAAGGGCACAGACTCCTGCACGCCACGGAACGCTGTCCCTCCCCAAGGCCAGTTCTGCTCAGCTGCAGTGGGACTGGCCACCCAGCTCAGTGAGCTTCTGCGTCCCAGAAGCTCAGGGTGACAGTCTACCAGCTTTGCCCTATTTCCAAGGCGGTGATGAGCACCTGCCCCAGAACGTACTTACCCACTTCTTGGCATGATTGCCTCAGAAACCTGTTTCAGAGCACTAGTCTGGAATTATTTAATGATCCAGAGAAAAGCAATCTCATTCAGGTGATTGCCGTTACCATTAATCTTATTAATCAGCTTTGAATATGAATGGAATGGGGATTAGCAGATGATGCAATGTAGGGTGGGGTGTGTGTCTCCGATTTACAAGATCTACTTTTGCTTTTCTGGAAAGATTCATGATGGCTTTAGGTCAATGCAAGGATTAGTCTGAGGTCAGAAGAACGTGTGTTTTCCTGCCTCTCCCTGCAGTGATTGTTTTCTTGTGTTACAAACAAGGAGGTTAGGCAAGGCCCAGTGGGTTATGGGCCTTGTAAAGCTTCAGCACCATGGAATAAACTCTTGTAGAAGTCCCTCCTCCAATGCAGGGAGCGGCAGCTCTGGACAGAGAGGCCCAGGGGCCAAATAGCAAGCTTCTGAAGAAAGCTCTTTCTGAGGTGATCCCAAGTGCAGAGGTTTCTGGCTTCATAGACCTTTGCCTTACGGCCAAATCATGTGACAGTATTTTAGATCTATTAGCTACCGGCATCTCAGTGGTAAACAACTGGATTGCAAATATCTGCAAGCCACTCCCCCACCTCTTGCTCTGTTATGCCTAGAATGATTTTTTTTTTTTGGTACGCTCTGCATTTCTTCATAAGGAGGCCTAAATGTGTCCTTAATTAAATGGCCATCAAGTATGATAAATACACATTCAAGCTACTGTCAAAAAATATAATAATCCTTCTCTTTTTTCTATGCTGCACAAAGACAAGGGGAAAAAGTCAAACTCATAACACCAATAAATGACACCCTACCCTGCCTGAGCAGAAGTGGGGAGGACAGAAGGATATGATTGGAAGGATGCAGCAGACTAGCAAATGGAATCGGATTCCAGGGGGAGGGTGTATAGACATCTCTTTCTGGGACTCTCCATAGATACACATGCGCGCGCGCGCACGCACACACACACACGCGCGCGCGCACACACACACACACACACACACACTCATCTGCTGATACTCACAGTCCTCAACATATAAACTCTCAGCGCAAGAATGGCCCACATGTAAGAAAATATTTTTCAAAGGGTGTGAGGTCCCCACCCACTGGACAAGGCCATTTCTTCTCCCCAGTGTTCCGGAAGTCCTCTTCTCTCTGGGAGACGATGGAGAGGTAAAAATGGCTTTCCTTCATGCAATAACAAAGGTAGAACTTATTCTTAAAAGTGAGAAACTAGCTGATTCATGGAGCATTGCCTGTGAATACTAAGGACCTAGAAACCTCCTCAGCTAGGACAGAGAGAGAGGCAAGAAGGAGTACCTGTATTTGGGTCCCAAAACACACCCTCTGTAGAAGTAATGTTACGATTTGGTGGGTGCCACTGAAAGTGTTCTGTAAGTTCTCTACCTTGGGTACAGCATGGACTCATAAGGATTAGTGGATCAGATGGAAATCTGACCAGATTTTATGCTATTCCCACTGGGGACAAAAGAATCACATAATTCAAGCAATACATTTATTAGTGAATCATGGAACATAAAACATTTGAACTCTTGCAACGAACGAGAAGGGCCAGGGATCGATTTTGCCTTTTGTCTTGGAGAAAGATGCTGACGGGGACTGTGCTCCCAGTGGACAGTGAAAGCCAGCAGAAGGCTTGAGAACACCACCCATGAAATGCACTCCACCCTCACCCCAAGTCTGGAAGTGAACGGCTGCTGCCCAAAGTCCCCCCAGGTAAGGTCTCTTCTCCTTGCACCTTTCTGCAATTTCTCAGAGATCCGGGAAGCCACCCGGGTTAGTTTGTGCTTGTTTTCTCTGTCCTCTGGGTTGCCACTCAGTCTGCCCTTTGATATCTCTATACCAAAGCCATTCAGCAATCTCTCGCTGTTCTCATATCCCCTCCCAGCAGAGAGAGTTGCTTTGGGATGAGAGCCACATGCAAACAGGTGGCCTGGCCACATTCGAGGACTTCACTTGGTAATAAAATCCAAACAGGATAGGAAGGAAGGAATGACAAAACACAACTCCAGCTAGAGTAGTATCCATGGTGGGCCCAAGGCTCACAGGAGGTCCAGATGCAAAATTTTCTCTAAGATTTTATTAAGATTTGGAGATTTTTGGCTTGCACATAGGTGGCATGCTCTGACAGATTTCCCAAGAAAGTCTGACACACAGTGAATCAGTCCATTGCAGGGCTGTGAAATGCTCCATGAGAAACAAAGGCAATGCCAGAAGAGACCAACACTTGCCAGGAGATGGGTACGTCTGCAGAGGAAGAAATATTTAAAACAAGTCTTAGAGGATGAACAGGACTTGGCCAAGCAGACGTGAAATGTGAAGACTGGAAGAGAGGAAGAATCTAGAAATGGAAGGAGTGCAGAGCAGCGCATCTGAGGGAAGAAAGAAGCAGACAGACGAGCAGGAACCAGGCTTCAAAGAGGCTCCAGACCTAGGATGATACTTGCACTTCCCTTCCTATGCTCACCTACAAAATATTTCTAGTAACCAAGGAACCAGAAGTCAAGATTATGTTTTTTGTTTCATTTCTCTACATCTTCCACTAATCACCCTGAAATAAGGACTCCTTTTCCATCACTCAGCGTCTTGCAAATGCACAGACTGCTTTGGAATGCCTGCTTCCTTAGGAGCTGACTGCAGGGGGCACAATCAATCCAGAGGGGAACCATTTAAGAACTACCAGGTATTCTAGCTGTGTTTCCTGAGACACCTGCAAGTGTGTTTATCCTGCTAAGTCATCTGGCATCAGTTTAAAAGCATAGGTTGTTCAATTAACTGTAAAGTGGCAATCAGGCTGTGGGGAGCAGCAGTATGGGAGAGTTAGAGGGAGGCACGTCTCTGCCGACGCTGTGTTCACTCATGTCCCAGGGAGGCAGAGAGGACCTAATCAGAAATGAAGTTAATGCAGTGTCTTTCCTGAAGTGTCTTCTTAAGGAGTGGGGTCTTTTGTTCTACTTACATTTTTTTATTAGGCAGAATCCTCTAAGGTGCTGGCCAACAGTGTCCCATGGTAGTCAACATGAGCACAATACAGTGTGCACCTCTATCCTTAACGGGCATCAAAGAGCAGCCGCTTGGAAGGAAATGCTTAGTGTAAGGAAGATGCACACGCTTGGCTGATGCCGAGCAGCTGTCACCGAGGGACCAAGAGACCCGCTGGGACAGTCGCACTCTGGGGCTTAAGTACACTAAGGACCTAGTTTAACATCACAACTTCCCCATAACCTACTTTTCAGAGTGCTACATGTAAAGAAACGGGGCAAATGAGGCAGAAAAGGACCCAGCAAAATTGATGGACCATTGCTGGATATGTGTCCTACATCCGTGTCCAATTTTTATGAACATACCATCTAAGCCAAGATCTTCTGATTCCCATTCTGCTGTTCCTATTTTACTCTTTTCTTCTCAGCAGATACTCAGTGATTCTTTTGTAGATCATCCTTTCCCTGATTTCTATCACTCCATGTTGTTTTGGATGGAGTTCATTGTTCATTATTATCTCAAGTAGGGAGCTGGCTAAATGGAACAGAATGGTGCTTTCAGAAATAAAGTCTTTCCTGTTTCCCCAATTAGAACAACATCCTTAGCCAGGCTTCCCAATGCACCTGCCTTTCTGAAACTCTAAAGGCAAATCATATTGCCTTTTATTTGGTCAAAGATGTTCTGGGTTAAAACAGATGTGCTGGAGTGAACCTGGTCCAGATGTGTTTTTCTCATCCATTCAATGGTATCATTTGCACACAAATGTTTTTTTTAAATGTAGCAAGCCATCAATTATTCAGTAACTAATTAAGCGAAATGCCAATTACACAAATCTCTTGTCAATAAATTTTCCATCTCCTAACTTTTGGCCTTTCTGCTATCTTACTGCAAACAACTCTCTCAGCAGAGGGCAGACAATATGAACAGGACAGAAAGGACGCCAGGTGAGTGGTCTTATTGCTGGCTGCCCCGCGCACCATGAGGATTTTTGGTACCACTGACTGGGAACTGATTTCAGGCGAGAGGGCAGCAAACTGTAGCCCACAGCCCAGATCTGGCCCACTGTCTGTGCCTGGAATCACAGTTTTGCTGGTGCACAGCCCTGATCATTCACCATTTGTAGATGCTGCCACAGTCTGAGGGCAGAGTTACGCAGCAGCCGTGGTGAGGTTCCCGGGCTTGGGCTGCAGAACTCCGCACAGCTTCCTCCAACCAGCCTTCTTTGCATACTGAGCCAAGGTCTCAAACAGGCCGTGGACAGAAATGTAAATGCTAAAGCCATCCTAGGTCATCAGAGAGGTGGAAGAAGATATTTTGGAATGATGCATTCCATTGCAAGTAAAAGCACCCCATCAACTGCTTCAGGAATTTATCTCTCATATCTTAACTGGAAAGGTAATTTTGATAGAGTTAGTTTTGTTGGTGGCTCAGCAGTTTAACAAGTACCTGGGTTCTTTTCATCTTCAGACCTGCTGGCCTTAGCCTGTCTGGCATATGCCCCAGGTTAACTCTCCTCGTGGCCCCAGGATGGCTGTTCATCATTTGATGTAGGCACAACCACCGGCACTAGCAGAATAATCATCTTTCCCTTTGCCTGATTTGAAGACTGAGCAAAACCATTCCCAGGCTGCTCACACCCAGCTAATTCCCACCACATCTCTCTAGGCAGAGTAGCACCACAGACACCGCACAGCCCCACTTAAACCAATTTCTTGTGAGAAGACAAGGGCCACTAATTGCTCCAAGCCTGATGTTGTTGGTGGGTCCGATGCCCCACCTGCCTGAGGGTTACAGCCTATCAGTGAACAGAATTTGGTCTCTGCCAGAAGGACAAAGAAGAGAGGATGGTTGAATCGTTCTTGGGTAGACAGATAATGTCTGCTATAGATTGGCACAAATCTCATTTCACCGCCATCAGAATAATTCACTGTATATTTCCAATTAGTGATAAGCAAATTATACTCTCTATAAAGAATATATGCTTGTATATATGCTATGTAATGGAGAACATTTTCTATTTTTTTTTTTTCCCTTTGGGTGCCGGGGATCGAACACAGGGCCTTGTGCTTGCTAGGCTAGTGCTCTACCACTTGAGCTAAATACCCAACCCCCACTTTCTATTTTAAAAGTAAGATAGTTTTGTGAATTATGAACTTGGGTTCATCATTTCTCTCTCAACCTTAAGGTAAGATGAAAATCCCATCAAAGCCTGAGATGGAAATATCATTATTAATTCAAAGCTTGAATAACAGGAACTCTGGATATTTAAATAAATTATTTATTTATATTTTTTATTTATAAGCTGCATTTTTATACAAAGAAATGATCCAGGCTTAAAAAAACTAAATACCAAAGGCAAAAATAAGTAGTCATTAAATTGGTCATAAGAGAAAGTAAGGACAGGAAAGAACTAAAGAGAGGTGACAGGAATGAGCAGAAACACAGACCATGAATTGCTGAAGAGTTACTCATAAGAGTCCCTAAAAATTGCTAAGCTCTCTATGATTTAAAACAAGAAGGCAAAACATTAAGTTATAAAACTGACAATGTCCATGAGATAAAATAACAAAAATGGGTTAGAAACATAGTTTTGCTTGATAGTAACTGTTAAGATAAATTTCATTCATGTCTCCTAGGAAGGATACTGCAATAAATATCATTCTTACTTTCAACATTTTAAAGTCTGGTGTATTGGTTAAAGCAATGCTTACCACTGAAAGAAATGAACCCTCATATGTCAGGGTCTTAACACAACAGAAATTTATTTCCTGGTCACAATCGTTCCAGCTGATGGCCTATCCCTCGGGACTCAAAGCCCACTGGGGCCAGCTAAGACAGGGTTCCTCAGCCTCACACTGTGGGCAGTCTAGACAGATTTTCTTGTGTGGGGAGGTGCTGTCTTATGTATTGCAGAGTGTTTAGAAGCATCAGGAGCCACTATCTACTAAATGCCAGCCATGTGACAGCCAACAATGTCTCCATATGTTGCCAAATGCCTCCCGGGGGACAAAATTGCTCCTGGTTGAGAATTAAGTTAAATAATGGCGAAAGAAAGGGTCAAAAAGGCACACGCCCTTTTACTTGAAGTATATTTTACACACATGCACGTATGCATGTGCACAAACACAGCCACATGCGCACACGCACACACAGGTCAAATCTTAAGTGTTGAGCTCAGTGAGTCTCAACAGTTATTTCACTTGTGTAATCACCACTCAAAACAGATGCCGACTATTTCTAGGACCCAGACAACAAAAGTACATTTGTCTCGTCACTCTATCTTTCCCCCCCAGCAAAACTGTTCTGATGTCTATTCCCGTAGATTAGTTGCATTCATTCTTGGATTCCATATGAATGAAATTAAACAGTACACACTCTTTTATATCCAACTTCTTTTGCTCAGCACAGTGTTTTGAGATCCATTCACGTTGTTGTGCAAATCAGTTATTCTTTCCATACTATGCTGGATGGTGTCCCACCACAGGAAGATACCACAACATTACCAGTTCAGTTGTTGTGCATGCTCTCAACATTTAGGAACAGGAGTAGTGATCCATCTGAAGGTCAGGAGAGTTAAGAAACAATGTCCTTAGCTGGGCAGACACTTATCAGGAACAAGTGCGTACTCTCGGGGGGCACAAATCTTCCACAAACTTATCTTGGTTGTATCCTGCACCCAAATGGGAGACCTACGTAGAGTATTATGTCAGACTTCTAATCTAGAAATGGAAGCTGCTGTAAGTTCTTGTGTTTTATATTAGAAAGTTTTGAACAATAGTTTTAAAAACCATCATCTATGTAAAGACTCGCTGGGAGCTATGTTAGGTGACAAAACACATTGCATTTCAGTATCCACATACTCTGACTAACTGCTAAATAACTGACAAATATCCAAGACTACAAAGTATTTTAGTTAATACATAGTAGTATTTTTTTTATCATTTCTTTCTTGAAGGTTCAATACTTCAAAAATAAATTATTTGACATTGGCTAGAACATGATTGATCATGTATAATCAGCAATATGCTTGAATAACCATAATTAAGTCTAAAATCTGCAAACTTGGATTCACAGAAGGCTCAACTTTAATTTCACATGATGTGACTATATTTTAACATGAACTAAAAAGAAAAAAGATAATCTATAATAGAAATGTAAATTGAACATTTATCACACTCATGAATGGAAGCCCATATTCATGAACTCATGAATTCTTTCAGTGTAAAATATTTCCCAGAACAAAAGAGATGCCATCTAGAAAACACTGCACAAACCCATCCTCAGGCTGGGAGCCAGCTGCAATGGTGGGGCTGTGCTGTGCACTTATGGGCTCCGGGCTCAAGTCCCAGGCCTGCCCCAAATACAGCAGGCTTTTCTGTTTGAAGCATGCTGAAAGTTAAAAAGCAGACCAGCATTCTCAGCTTCACTTTTAGTAATGCCTTAAAATATACACAAATGTAATAAAAGCACATAGAAAGGAAGCTATGATTGTTGATGAACTGATACAAATATATCCCTTATTTGCTTGTAGTATCTTTGCAACTTTTCTGTAAATTTAAGTTATTCCAACACACACATATTATATACATATTATACATATATACTATATATTATTATATATACACTTATGTATAATATGTATAACATATAATATGTATAATAAATAGTACATATGTATATTACATATATAATAAACGTATAAATGTATTTTTTTTCCTTATTTGGAAAGATGGCCATAGCTACTGTGATTGCATCACACACAAAAGGAAATTTTTCAGTATGAATATATCATGAGATGATTGATTTCAATTTGCCTAACCTGAGTCATTCATCATACTTTGTTCTTTAGTTTTTGCTTTCTAAAATACTTTACCTGTAGTCACTGAACATTTTTCTGTATGTGTGTTCTTAAGCATACTGTATTTCCAGCCTGTCTTCTCCAAGAAGATTGAGACCAGGGGTGTCCAATCTGTGGTTCACAGACTGCTTACCCTCTTTTTAAGAAAACGTTACTATAACCTGGGCACGATAGTACACACCTGTAATCCCAGCACTGTGGAAGGGTGAGGCAGAAGGATCACAAATTCAGGCTACCCTGGATGACTCAACAAGATGCTATCTCAAAATAAAAAATAAAAAGGGTTGGGGACATAGCAAAGGTCCTGTGTTCAATCCCCAGTGCTGCAAAAATAATTTAATAAATAAACAAAAAATTAAAAAATACTACATCAAACACAAAAACTAAAATTTTGTCACTTATGCACATTAACGATCTTATCTTTTCATCTATGGTCCAAGAAAACTCCTCTTTGCTCAGTGTGGCCCAGGCAAGCCAAAGTCTGAACACACTTGGTCAGATCTCGGTATGTACCCAGGGATCTGACTGGCATATACAAGGTAGTAGGGTCTCACAAGGACCTAAAGAAACGCGAGGGAAACAGCTCCCCTAAAGAAGGTCAAACAGATCTGGCTGAAAATGAAGCTTCAAAAGCTGATTCTGAGAAGACTGGGAATATGAAGCACCACATAGCTGTCTCCCCACCTTCACAGCTGTGCTGGCAGAATCTGTCCCATGTAGCTGTTTTAGGACTCTGCAGTCTACGGGACCCTTGTGACTTCACATAAACTGAGGTTTGTTTCAGTCAAGTTCGATACCTAGCACAGTAACAGGAACTTACGTAACACCCCAACCCCCTGGCAGGCAGCTATATCCCTGGAGCAAGGTGCAGACAACTTGGAGAAGCCAGGGAAGTACAAACGTGGCTCTCCTCCATACACAGTGGTGCCTTGGTTCATGAACTCGATTCTTTCCATGATTCTGGTCACAAACCAAGTTGGATGAGAACCGAATCAAATTCAATGGTTAGGTTCAACGTCGACCTTGTGGGGAAATTTGATTCAGTTGTTGTCCAGTTCACTTTGTGACCAGAATCGTGGAGAGAATGAGCTCCTGAACCAAGGTACCCCTAAGTGATCTGTGCTCTGGCCAATGCTTCTGATCACAGAGGCAAAGACAAAGCTTGGTGGCCATTGTTATTGAGTTTCCCCCATTGTTGAAGCCCCTCTCCCTTCAGCTGAAGTGACTTCCTCAGGGTTGCTGCCCTACCTGCTCCCCTTCATTTTTCTTCTTTTACCCTTTGGGAGCCAGACAAGAACTAGAACATTAAAGGGTAACTGCAAAGAAGAGAAAAATTAGAAAGGAACTGTATATAACCAATGACAGGCACAGGGTCAGGGAAGACTGGAAGAGACGTCAAGGCCACACTGCAGTCTGGTCCTTGACACAGAGATGGCCTGCAACGGCAAAACAAAAAGCAAACAATAACAAAACCCACGGAGCCCAAAGGAGGAGGGGAACTGCATTTCCAGACTTGCCACATTATTAGATTCAAATATCCAATTTTGAACAAAAGAAGAAATTCAAAAGATATACCAAGGAACTGAAAATGTATGGCCACATAAAGGAAACACATGAATTAATTAACAGAAACCCAAAAACAACAACTTGCAGATCTACTACACACTTTTAGACAACTGCCTTAACATTGGAGTTGACATTGATTTGTTGGCTACCACACCAAAGGTACAAGCTACAAAGGTGAAATCAGACAAATCGGATTTCACAGAAAGAGATCTTTTAAAATATGTATCAAAAGACACCCCCAACAGAGTAAAAAGACAACCCTCAGAATGGGAGAGACCATTTACAAATTACGTATCTGAGAAGAGATTAACATCCTATATAGACTTTAATGTCGTATATAGTTTTACATGCCCTGAAACCAAACAACAAACAACTTGATTTTTAAAGAGTGAGCAAAGGACTTGAATAGATATTTCTCCAAAGAAGATATACAAATGGCTTATAGCACATTAAAAAAATGTTCATTGCAATCATTAAAGAAGTGCAAATCAAACGCACAAACACATTAGGATAGCTATTTTTACAAAATGAAAAATAACAGGTGTCTGCAAGGATGGAGAGAAATTAGAACCATTGTACAATGATGGTCAGAATATGAAATGGTGCAGCTGCTATAGAAAACAGTGTGATGGTTCCTCAAAAATCAAACCCAGAATTACCATAGGATCCAGGATTTCCACTTTTAGGTATATATATATATAAAACACTGAAAGGGGTCTTGAAGATATACTGGCATATTCATGTTTAGATTGAAACAGCTATCATCACACAAACCAGAACACTGTCGCATTAAGTTGAAAAATGAAATCTTGGACAGACAGGAGGCTAAAGGGTAAGCCTTTTTTTTGGAAGAATAAGAAGAAAATAGCTCTTGGTGGGTAACCAGGAGGGTCTCTGAAAGCGGAGTTGCAGGTGCTGCCTTTGTCTTGATCTCCCACAGATGAGCAGAGAGCAGAGCTCGTTTAATTATTCAGTGATCACCTCTAACAGGTGGCTCTGAATAACCAACCGGGGTTTAGGCTTTATAATGTAGAGTTTAAAGAAAATCAGTTACTTCTTTAATGATTACACAGCTGGCTGAGTTCAAAGCAAACAGAATTCAAAGGAAACCAGTTAACTTGTACTTCTAAGTTTCTCCAAGCCCAGCCAGAGGTAAGAGAGGAGCTGGGGTACTTATCTGTCCATCCTTATTCTAACTTTTTATCCTTTTTTCTGGGTTTACTTTTACACTTTTAAGCTTATCTAGCTGTATGGTTTGAATTAGGTCTTAACTTGGGAATGTGCTATTTCTTTTTTCTTATTTTTTTTTTCTTGTATACAGTCAACTCTATCTTAGGCCATGTCCATGACTATTTGTGAGCTAACTAAACTGTCTTGTATAATCGCAGCTTAATTCATAATAACTAAAATGTAAAAGTAACCCAAGCATCTATGGCTAGATGGACAAACAAAATGTAGTGTGTAATATAACATAACATTATTTAGCCTTAAAAAGTAAGGAAAATCTGACATAGAGTAATGCCTCGGTACATGAACACTCCCGTTCATGAACAATTCAGTTCGCAAACAGAAGCACTTGGCAAAACTCTGCTTCCATTTGCAAACTCCATGTTGGGTGACAAACGCAACTGCAGCCATCTTAGCCACATAGGAATAAATGTGAGATCTTCCCCACTCTGACGCGTGGCCGTGGCTTCCTCTAGTTCAGATCACGGTCACAGACAGACCTGTGCACACTTGCTGTGAAGCCTTTTTGTGTGCCTTTTAGCACATACAATACTGTACAGTATTATTTAGTCCAGTGGGCTCCAAAGAAAGTGCAGAGCAAGGATGCTGGTAAAAAGAATGTGCAGAGCTGTAATGAAAGTGACAAGAATGTGCAGACCAAAAATTGTAAGAAGCAGGTTTTGAAGAAAATAACCATTGACTTGAAGAAGGAAATTGTAGAAAAGCATGAGTGTGGTATTCGTGTGACTGATCTGGCCTGGGAGTACAAGATGGCAAAGTCAACGATCTCAAGTATTTTGAAGCATAAAGATGCCATCAAAGGACCGGATGGGGCAAAAGGAGTAAACAAGTTAACCAAGCAGAGGACACAGTGCTGGAAGAGGTGAGAAAATTTTTGTTAATGTGGTTGAATGAGAAACAGCTGGCAGGTGGCAGTGTTAGTGGAGCTATGATCTGTAAGAAGCCAGAAAATTGCACAGCTATTTGCTGCAAGAAAACTCTTCTACACATGCAACAAGTGAAGGACCTAAAGCTAGTAGAAGGTGCTTTGATAAATTCCGCAAGAGAAGTGGCACCCATAGCATGGTAACTTCTGGTTATAACTTCACGGTGAGACTTCCGGTTCTGACAAGGCCACTGCAGAGGCCTGCAAGAAAGAATTCACTGAATTCATGATACGTCACTCAACAAGTGTTCAACCATGATGAAACAGGGTTCTTCTGGAAGGAAACATGGAACAGAACATACATCATGGAGGAGAGAAAAGGCACTGCTGGGGCACAAGCCCATGAAGGACAGCTTGACCCTTCAGCTGCGTGCAAACACAAGCATCAATCTGAAGACTAAGCCATTCCTGGTGTACCATTCCCCAACCACTCCTTGTGCATTCAAGGAATAGAATGTGAACAAGGCCAGACTGCCTAACATGTGGTGGATCAATGCAGAAGTTTGGGTCGCAAGGCAATTTTCATGAAATGGCTGCATGAAGTGTTTGCACCCACTGTTAAGAAATAACTTTCTAACAACAAACTGCCTGAAAGGTGCCTTCTTCTGGGGGACAGTGCCCCGGCACACTTGATGGATGACATGGACGCTGAGTATGACCTCATGAGGGTCCAGTTCCTCCCCCTAAAAGTGACGTGTCTTCTGCAGCCCATGGACCAGCAAGTGATCTGCCACTTCAAGAAGCCGTACACAAATGGGCTCTTCACTGGGGGTTTTATGTCGCTGAAGAGACATCCCTGACTCTGACAGAGTTCTGGAAGAAACATTTCAATGTCCTCCACTGCATCAACCTCACTGACAAAGCCTGGGAGGATGTCACATGCTGGACCTCAAACTCAGCCTGGAGGAAACTGTGGCCAGAACGCGTCATTGAACGTGACTTTGAAGGGTCTGAGGCGCAGGCACTGGAGGAGGTTGTGTCTGTGGGCAAGACTTTGGGTCTGTGCGTCGATGGTGCAGACACAGAGGAGCTTGGCGAGGACCGCAAGGAGGAGCTGGGATGGAAGGAGCTGCTGAACTCCAGAGTGACCAGCAGAAGGCGCTTGATGGGGAGCTTTTCATTAAGGAAAAGGAAGATGGGGGAGGTTAGCAGTGATGTGATAAAATCCACTATGAAACATGGAATGAATGTCAGGATTTCTTTGAGAAGCACCACCCCAACATAACCGTAATGAACAAACAGAGTGTTGAATCTGATCAACACTAACATTGTCTTTCATTTCCAGAGCGTTATGCAGTGCAGGAAAAATCAAGCGACATTAGACAGATTTTTCATCAAAAGTGACCCTGCAGCTAAGAGATAGAGAAGAGAGGAAACCCTTGAAGGAGCTCTCCCCGACGTCCTTCTGGAGGGGGACTCTCTCTCCAAACAAGAACCTGCCCGCCATCCCTCTGTCCTCCACGCCAGAAGTCACCTCAAGCAAGGTTAGTGCTCTCACTCTTCATACAGCACTTTGTTTCATATTTCTGTGGTTTAAAAAATGCGTATGATTCAGAACAAGTTGACCTTATTTACATTGAGCTTCATGGGGAAATCTGATTCGGTTAGTGACCAGTTGGGTTCACAACCACAATCATGTTACAAATTAAGTTCGTGAACTGAGGTGCCACTTTGTGCATTATTACATGGATGAACACTGAGGACATTATGGCCACTGAAGACAATAAAGAAACAGGTCACAAAAAAGACAAATACTGCATGGTTCCACTTGTACGAGGGACTTACGTGGTCAAAAGCATAGAGACAAAAAGTAAAATTATGGTTGCCAGAAACTGGGAAGAAAGTGAAGGAGGAATTATTTTTTAATGAATAGAGTTTGAGTTCTACAAGATGAAAAGTGTTCAAGAGAGGGACTGTGGTAACATGTAGGACCTTGTGAATGTTTTTAGTAGCACTGAACCATACATGTAAAAATAAGCAAGATGATAACTCTTCTGCTGTGCGTATTTTTCCAGATAAAACCCAATGGAACAAAGGACAACAGGTCTTGATAAAAGCGCCTGTGCCAGGAAGGTCAGGCCCAGCGGCAGGGGCTGGGAGGCAGCCAGGTCTAGCAAGTGAGCGACAGCCAGTGCAGGCACACAGCTGGCACCAGACAGAAATGGAGAGCACACACGAAGTCCAGGCTGCAGCCCACAGAGGTCCAAGCAGAAAAGCAGCCTTTGGCTTTAGCACAGCCAGTCAGCAGGAAGTGAGGATTCATGTCAGAACTCATGCCTGGCAGGAAGGAGCTCCTGCCGCAGAGTGGCAATTAAATTACCAAGACGGTGCTTGAACAGAGGGGAAAGGACAATTTTATAACATTCAGAGTAACTAGAGACACATGTGGTCAGCATAGGCTGGAAGCACGCATTACTGAAAGTGGTTTGCAGAACTGTGGGCCAGGCCTTTATCATCCCTTCCCAAAAAGGTCCGAGGAGTGGATGGCCCAGCAGCCTTGGCTGTGGGACCGGAAGAAGGCAATTAGGAACCAGGGACACCTGGCAGGTGTAGGCTGAGCAAAGAAGAGAGGGAGGAGGTGGTACAGAAAGAGGAGGAGAAGGAAGAGGAGGAGTAAAGAGGAGATAGAGAAGGAGGAGGAGAGGAGAGAGAAGTAGGGGGAGGAGAGCGAAGAGAGAGAAGAGGAGGCAAAGGAGTGGGGTGGAATATGGGAGGGGAGTGGGAAGGGGGAGGGGGTGGAAAAGATGAGAAGGAGGAGAAACAGGAGGAGGGGGAAGAGGAGAAGGAGTCTCAGCACAGTTGAAATGAGTTGACATCTGAATCCACCTTCTCAAGAATATTATCACAAGAGACTCAGGGGTCAGAATAAACCCATTTTTGGCTTCCCACTGTCTTGTCACTGTCTTTGAAAAATTCAAAATTCTGGCATATTTCATTTCCAGCTTAAAATGCCTTGAAACTCTTACAGTCTACATTTTGAAAAGTCATTGCCAGCGAGAGAGGGTAACTGTATCTAATTTGCAATGCATGCCTAGTCATACTGTTAATTCACAGGACTTGTGTTAATAATATTATACACTTCAAAGTGAATCCTCTGTATTCCACAGCATTAGCCAGAGTTGTTCACAGGCCCATTAACAAGCTGCTGAAATGTAAAAGCTCTTGGATTTGTTGGGCAGTCATAGCCTATTACAGTTGGTTCAAGGCAGTATCAGGGACAGGCAAAAGAGAATCGCTGCTCAGGGTGGAGCCTGAGGCACACTTTCACATTTCATTAAGAATGACAGATACATGGATTCCGGATGACTGTTACAGGTGGGCTCCAGTTTAAGAAATACCTGTTGTGAGAGGCAACCTTAGAATGTGGCCATCGGCAGGAAGATACGGCGGCCACCCTGAGGAAGCTGACATGCTGAAGGTACATGCATGGTAGCTAGGAGGTAACAGGTGAAAACTATGAACAGTAAAATGATAGCATTTCTAGCAGGAAATTCGAGGAAAGCATCACAAAGAAAACAGTAGCTAAGCTAAGACTAAAAGAGAACAAGACTCAGGCAGTTAAGGTTTGCAGGCAGGAAAGATGAACCAGTGAGACATCTTCACAATGAGAGCAAGTGAAGAGTGAATAAAGGTGGATGTCGGTGCAGCAGAGGGACCCACGTATCTAGGTGGACTTTGAACATGAGTGTGGGAGCTGCAGACAGAACTGCACAGGTGAGCTGGAACTGACCGAGGAGAACCACGAATGACAGGATGAGAAATGTGTGATGGATTTGTCAGGCAATCCAGAGCCATTAAGCTTTCCATATAGAAAAAGAACAGGATCCATGTTTACTGAATGAGAGCACCGGTTCCTTTTGAAATGCTCTTTCTAGAGGGAAAGAAGATTGCGAGCAGCAATGTCAGATAAAACTGTGCCACCGCAGTCTGGTCCAGAAGCGACGGGGGCCAGTCCCAAGTAGACACGTGAGAAGTCCAGTAAGCCATAATGTCACGAGTTGGCGTGGCCTAAAGGCAGCTTAACTGCGCCACACAAATGCCAGGATGCTGCTCGAACGAAGTGTTGGTCTACAAAGAGGAGGACGTTCTTCCTCCTGGGAGCGCGTGTCTGCGGCCTCCTCATCGCTGGCTACAAGGGAGGCGCAGGCATGCGGTGAGCTCAGGGGGACAGATGGGTGACACGGCAAGGCCAGTGTCATGGCTAAGAAAACACACTTGTCAAAGGCTCACTCTGCACAAGACCAAACCAAAATCAAGTTATCGGCAGGGTCTGGACAAGTCATAGATATACATTCCAGAGGGGTCCAGCTCCTCCGTGACGAGAGCAGGGGAGCCTCAGAGACAAGTTCTAGACAAGATCAGTTCAGAAACAATTCTCCTGCTATTGATGGCAAAGTTTCCTCATCAGTCCCTTGATAAGGAGACTCTGGAAGCTGCCATGAAGAGCCACTGTCTATTCTTACATTTATTTGCACACTAGGTTGTCTAGGAAACCAAATACTGCTCTTGCTGGAAAGAGGATGTGATCATTCACAACGGCACCTTCTTATCAATTCTACAGAGTGCCGAGAGGATTAATCATCCTGGGTATAAACATCTATTAATGATCTGAAGTTAAAGTTAGGGTTCCTGTGCCCTGAGAATGTATTTGAAAGCAGGGCAATAAAATGATGAACTGCTGAGAACTCCGTGTCCCTAAGGCTTACTGAGTCAGAACAAGCTACGCTTTGCAGCGGCTTAAGACCAGGGAGTTCTGGCTTTAACACACTCACAAGGGGGCCACAATCCGAATGTCTCCCTGCCAGGCAGCTTGAACCCCCGGTGGCACGTGCACGACCTCCCATCGGGCAGCCTGTACCAACGGAGGTACAAAAGGATCTAATCACTTTCATTGGTCCTTTTACTAATAAATTAATAAAAAGCCACCCAGTGGGGCAGTCATGCATGTACCACTGGTGGTTCGAGCTGGCCGGAATGTGTTAATTCTGGGAATATGTGAAAGTACGTCCTGGTTGCTTGGTTTGGAGACTAGTGCTCAACTCTGTCAGATAATCTTAGTGGGGAAGGGGACATGATCTGGGTAAGGGGATGATTTCAGCCGAGAACATGTTGTGCTGTGATGAGAATTCAAGGCACTACTTGGAAGAGCATGAATGAGAAATTAGAGGAAAGATCATAGCCCAAAATCAGACATTTCTCAAAGGAAATATAAACCTACTGAAAAGTTATGCTTCAAGCCAATGATCAGTTTGTGCATAGTTTACAGAATAATCTCCGAACTTTAAAAATGAGGTACAAACCTAATTGTCTTAGTATTCTATTTAGTGCTAAATAGATGCTCATGTTACACATTTTTGAAGCATTAAATTAAAAACCAATATTCCTGTTAAAGAACTGTGAAGTTCTGAAAGTGCCTCATTCTTAGTTTGGGCAACACATTTACTGAAATAATACGGTCACCAAAGACTTATAACAATTTCCAATAGTCTAATCTTTAATAAAAGTATGAGATGATGGATGCTCAGATTTAAAACGTTCTGAGTTTCAGGTGTGCTTTTGATGATAAACTAAGAGCCAAGTTTTCAAAATATTTAGGAATATGGCATTAAATCATAAATCTAGAAATTAACACATGTAAGATATCCCAGTCTTCTGGATTTTCCTCCTTCATTATTTCTCAGACGTGCAGACCCCTGGACCTGCGAAGTTCAAATAACGTTCAGAGACAGAAGGGGCAAGGCTGTTCTCACACCACACGGCAGCCTCCCAGTGCCTGGCAGAGAAGACCACTCTCTTCCCTGGATTGTCTTCCATCTCCCGACTCAAAACAGGAACTACCTAAACCAACTCTAGAAATCAAGACATCAGTCCACAAGTCCCCCAAACGCAAGAGCAGGAAATGTTGCTGTCCCTGCACCCTCAACGCCGAGAGCCGTGGCTGAGCCCAGCAGCACTCTGGACTTACTTGCCGAATGAGTCGGATCAATACACTTCAAAGTGGAATTTTTATTTCTCAACAGACACACTTTCGGTCTTTGAGACGGGACTTTCTGTGCCTGTAAACTACCCGCGGCGCAGTGCCGGACACCGGTATTGCCGGCCCCTCCTGCTCAATGCGACAGCAGCCCCATGAACAATCAAAAGCCTTCTCACACCTTCTCAGAGGCCTTCACAGGAGTTACTGGCCCACTTTTCAACCCCAGCGCAGGAAATGTAAAATGCATCCCCGGCACCTGCACAGGAAGCGCGCTGACTTCATGAGACACTGCAGAACTGGAGAAAATAAAGCTGGAACACTCTGACTCCAGCCTAACAAAATGCCATGTGAAGAAAAACTTCTCCTCTGCTAAGGAAGAGCTGTGTCCGGGGAAGTGGAGACAAGAGAGGAGAAGCCCGCTGGTGCGCCCTCATGCTCAGGAAGGTCACGGTCATCGCCGCCTGGCCTGGAAAACCTTGCCAGCTTACTCTCCCAGCCTCGACAGGAACCATTCTCAGGCTTGCACTGAAAGCCGAAAGGAAAGGGAGACTCGCCTCCCGTTACACAGCAGCACTGCCAGAACACTGCTCCGCAAGGCTGCGTCCACAATCTCAGAGGCCAGCCAGAAACCCTCCTACCAAAAGAAATCCAAACTGAACAGATTAATCTGTTAATTTATACTAACATAGAAACTATGTCTATAATAATGCTCTCTTGAAGGAATTCTGCAATGGATATTTATCATTTTGTAATGAAATAAATGTGCCAGAGTTTTCAAAAATACCCTAAGCATAACACATGGGCTCTACATCAATTTTTATTGCAGGCAGTACAATAAAATCAGTATCTGTTGTGACCCAAAGATTACAGCGCCTTGAGTTTGACTTTTGAAGAACATAAACTATTTCTCTTTCTTGGGAGGATGCCCATGTCTAGATGACTAAAAGGCCAGTCTGAGACATGGCTGACTCAGCTTTCACTGACTAAGTACATGACTTTTTGAATCGTTCACCAAATCGAATGTCCTGGGCAGACCCAATACCGTGTCACTGCTCAGTATTCCAAATTTAACAGTCCAGTTGTACGAACAGAGTCACGGTAAGAAACTGTCAGCGGTAATTAATTAGCAAAGGAAGGAACTAAAGAAATGCTCAAATTTAGTAAGTGTCTGGCCATATTTGGAGTTTGATAAATATCTGTTGAATTAAAGAATAAAAGAGATGACCTTAGTCACACAGGGAATTTAAATTATACTCAATGTTTTCCATTGTAGAGGACAAGACAATGTTCACGCACTCTACGAGGACTTTCATTAAGATGGTTCGATACTCATTTCTGGTGCTCACATGTGTAACAGTCATCTATCTGAGGAGGACACTTATCTAGAATAGGCCACTTTCAGATAGTGTCATATAATTTTTAAAAATTACTAAAATACAGGATATGAGTCAGAAACTTGGCTAAAAATGCTCGCACAGTGCTTTCAGGAATTCAACTCAACAGAAAACCTGAGAACACTCACTTTATGTAACAACCACATCTACCCTCCTCACAGAGGACAGACATTCATGCAGTCCAGAATCACAGTCTGCAGCACGCGGTGCTCAGTCTTGCGGCAGTCCGCCACGCAGCAGGGAGCTCACTCTCCCTCTCTCGAAACACCGCAAACAAAGGCGTACGGACATCTAACCGCAAGAACCACCACAGGGCCCACGAGTCCCACAGCAGCAGGCCTGGAAGGGAGCTAGGCAAGCAAATCCCTTTTACAGAAGAAGAAACAGCGCGGTGTGTGTGAGCTATGTGTCTCTAGCCACACAGCAAGTGGGTGGCTGAAGTGAGACTGGAAATGAGATCTCAAGCCTTAAAAGCCATGAATCCAAGATGACTTATTAAGGAATGCAAACAGACAAGAGAAGCAAATACAGCAGGAGACACAGTGATGCTACAATGCAAAAAAAGTCCACCTCACGACTGATCAGATCTAGAACCCACCACATGGAATTAGGAGAAGTCCGCCAACCACACCTGAGCTCCAGGAACACTCCACCCACAGGGCCTCAGGAGCGTGGAGTATGATGGCTACCGTGTGGTTCTGTGTTGGCTGAGTGCCCGCATCAAGGAAAACATGCAATGCTGGTAAAAACGATCACAACTCCTCCACCCTTTGCTGGCTTGCTGCAAACAACCTGCCATGAAAATGCAGAAGAGGCAAAGGAAGGGACCCTGCTAACGCCGTTACACCAACGATGGAGAAGATGACAGGTGTTTTCCTCAATGTGGCTATGGCCCAGAACCACTGCTTTCTAGAATCACTGCTTTTATAACTTTCAGCAGTTTAAGTTTTAGCAAACAATCTCACGTAGCATCTGGTGTCTCTCATCTATTCTGTGAGCAGTTGCTCAACTACTGTAAGAAGGTGCTGGAGGTACCGAGAGGAAAGGCATCATGGCCACCAAGAAGTGTGCAGAGAAAACGGTCAGTACGAAGAGTCACAACACAGTGAAATGCTGTCCACACACAGAACAAGTCATGGAGAAGCAAAAGGAGCCAGCCCACAAGAAGAAGAAGGAGTGATGGAGGCAATGACGGGACAAAGGAAAGATCAGGAAGCAACGGGCTTGCAACTCAGAAGATCCTCTGCCAGCCTGTGAGATGTGGGTGGGAAGAAAGCCAGAAAGAGGGCGACTGGATGAAACAGAGAGGCAAAGCAAGTCAGCACTGAAATGAGGGGGAGTGGGGTGGAAACCAGAATGAGTCTGGGTGTCTGGTTAGGATGTACCTTTCCCTAGATCAGGAAGACAGGGAGGGGCTCAGCCCTGACTGGACACAAATAATGTCTACGAGACTTCCAGATGGAGAGACTCACAAAGCATTTGGATACATGGATCTAGAAACAGAGGGAGTTCTCAGTGTAAGTAGACAAGGGAGTGACTGAAGGCATCATAGTGAATGAAAGAACAGAAAGAACATTCAGAAAGAGAAGCGACAGGTGGCAAGGACACCATCTCTTGAATGTATCAGAATTGAAGATACAGACAACGGTAGGGAGGTCATCACTGGAGAATGAAAAGTAGTAGTTATAAGGGGGAAAGGGAGAAAGAAAAGTCATAGAATCTAAGAAAAAGGAGGTTGCTTTCTAATAACACAGGAGTAATCACTGGTGTCATGTACTCAGATCAGGTGAGTACGGAATTAAACGTCCTACTGGCACTGGCCATCGGCAGGCCATTGGTAACCCTGCCTCGGCCTGGTGGGTAGAAAATGAAAGAGACAAGAAGCCAGCGTGAACCTGCTCAGGGAAAGGAAGTGAAGTGTGTCAGCCATGCAGATGATCCTGGACTTATAATGCACTTAGAGCCAGAGAAGCCCCAATTGCACACTGAAAATACTGTAAGTTGAAAATGCATTTGATACCCTAACCTACAACACCACAGCTTGGCGCACACAGTGCACTGGTTGTTGCCCCTTCTGATCTAGTGGCTCCCCCCTGCCGCCATGGTCTGGCATTACAAGAGAACGCCATACTGCATGTTGCCAGCTCAGGAAAGATCGAAGTTCAAAATCTGTAGTATGATTTCCACTGATTATGTGTTGCTATTGCATTATCACAAAGTCAAAAAATTGTAAGTCAAACCATTATAACTCGAGTATGCTTGGTATGTATAAATAATGGAGAATAGCATAAAATATCACTCTAATTTACAATCTATATGAGGCAAGTTTTTAAATGTCTTATTCTTTGCCTTTTTAATGCAGAGAATAATTATATCCACATCAGAGTTACATGTTTGCATGTATTTAGTCAGGCAACTGGAGGCAGTTGTTAATGCTAGTTATTAATCTGATGACCATTATTGCTACTGCAGATATTTCAGACACCGGTAAAAGACTGGTCCAGCAAAGGACTGAGAACAGTGAAACAGAGGTGAATACATGATGGGTGAAAAAGGAAAGCATTTAAGGCACAGGACATGTGGATAAGGCAAAGAAAAATGTCCCCAGAGTCAGGAATTGGAGAGCTAGATGAACAGGTGCTATGAATAGAAGCTTACTACTGCAGAAGAGCTTTAGGTCTGAGAAATAAAGCAGTATGGCCATGGAAATGGGAGCTGAATTGGAATAAAGATACAGTCGTTCATCTTCCAGAAGCGAATAGTTCTTGAGGAATGAGTATGCTTTTTGTGGGGCACTGGAGACACACCTCGAACCAAGTCCAGACCCTGCCATAAAGGCTTGAGGTTAGGAAGTGGGGTGCTTATCCCCACACAGGTAAAGGTGTTCAAGGAGGTGACCAGACAGCCCCAGAGTGACTGGTAACTCACAGATCAAAGAGTATAAAGGATAAGACATCAGTCATATCCAAAGGAGAACCAGAGCATGATACTGTGGATGGAAAGAAGCTTAAAGTAGGGGGAGGGTTTGTATAAGAGAGCAAAAGTGAATGGAGCAAGGAGGAAGGAGGAACACGCCCCACTGACCGTGGGCCCCAGATAGCAGTACGAAGGCACTCGTCCCTGGGAAAGGGGGCTGGGTCTTCAGTTACAGACAGCAGGGCCAAGAGGCGTTCTGGAAAAGGCTGGGTGAAACACATTGCTCAAAAAACTTAGCAACAAAAACCCCTAAATGATCCCATTTAAAACTGAGATAAAGATCTAAGTAGATATTTGTCAAAAAAAGACAAATGGTCAACCTGTACATGAAAAAATGTTTGATATCACCAATCGTCAGGGAAGTAGAAATCAAAATAATGATGAGACACTACCTCACCCCGGTTAGAATGGCTATCATCACACAGAAAAATCCTAACAAAAACGAGGATGTGGTGAAAAGAGAACTCATACGCTGTTGGTGAAAAGGTAAATTAGTGCAACCATTATGGAAAACAGTATGGATAGTCCTTTAAAAACTAAAAAGAAGGAGCTGGGGATTTAGCTCAGTGGTGGAGCACTTGCCTAGCAAGTGGAGACTGCCCTGAGTTCAATCTCCAGCACTCGGGAAAAAAAAAAATACTAAAAAGAGAACTAGATCTTGATCCAAAAATTCCTCCACTGGGTATATATCCAAAGGAGATGAAATGATTTTATGGACAGTACCAGCACTTCCATGTTAATTGCACACTATCCCTGATAACCAGGATGTAGAATCAACAAAGCTGTTCCGTGACAGATGACTGGCTCAGGAAAATGGGCACATACACACAACGCAATGTTATTCGATCATAAGGAGAATGAAATACTGTCATCTGCAGAAACATGGATGGAACTGAAGGACTTGGTTGTGGAACTAAAAAGTCAATTTCAGAAGAGAGGAATGGAATAATAGTCACTGCAGACAGGAAGGCTAAAAGGGAGGAGACGGAACAAAGCTACATGAGGGCCAACGAAACACATTTAGAAAGGAGGGATTAGTTCTTGTGTCCTAGGGCAGTGACTATCCACAACAATCTATGATGTATTCCACAATAACTGGAAGACCATAAAAGTTTCCTCCCAGGTAGAAATGAAAGAAGAGACAGAAGTGCTTATCATCGTGATTTGATCATTATGTATTGTATACACGTCTGGAATTATTGTACTGTACCCAGTTAGTATGTACAAATATTATGTCCCAATTTTAAAAAAAGGCTGTTAATTTTCCCCTGAGGGCATTTAGTCCATCAGGCAATAATGACACAGTTCTGAACGGCCTAGGTGCTTCCTACAACCTACAAAAAAGACTAAAAAAAGGGCTCCCAAATATGAAAACTGCAAAAATTGCTGTTTCCAAATGCTTAATTAAATGTACACAAAACGTATCATTAAGTCAACTTCATTAATTGTTAAATTTAGTGATCATAAAAATTTCATTACATTTAGAAAGCAATTTGTACGTTAGATTTTCCCACTTTGCAAGAATCCCTGAGTAAGCACAGTGGCTGTCACGAAGTTACCCTTGGTTGTAAATTATATTGGTTTCTCATAAGCAAGGATTTAAAAAATAAAATTATAATAATTCTTTCAAATTGTTACAATAAAAATCTGCTTAATGTGGAATGTGGGTGGATACTAACAGCCTCAGCACAGATTATGAAAACCTCCTCAAGCGGGCGTGTGGAACAGGGGCCAACAAAGGACTACAGAGGAAGGAAGGTCCCCATTATCTCAGCAAGGAGCAAAGGAACCTTCTGGGAACTTCTGTCCTTTTCCTAGCTGAGGAAGTCTTCATTTGTGAGCCTCCTAGATGCCTACTGCAGCCTGACGAGGCCTCAAGATTCCTTTGAAAAACGATGTTTTCAAATGCATGAATGACGCACTGGATCACAAAAGAAACCAACTGTATTGAATGCAACTACCTATAAAAATATTGAATGCTTTCAAGATCACATACATGCGTCTTTACAAAATAACAAAATGTAGTTGCATTTCATAGTAGTGATATTAAGATATCTTCAACAACAGTACTGTGCTTTTAAAATACTGATTTTTAATAATGTTAAGAGGTGCTAATAGCCCTGTGGTTCATTGCTCACGTGCAAATGTTGAATTAAAAGAAATACTTTAAAGAGACTCATGCATATAAAGGTATCATTTTTTTTTCCCTCCGAGTTCACAGGCCTCTAGAATTCTGCCCACAGGGGTTCGTGGACCCCTGACTGGGGAACTCGCTCTGGCTCCTTTACAAGAGAAATGATGGGGAACAAGTCCTGCAGCATGAAGATGCTGGGGCAGATCGTGCCCCCGATCACGTGGAGCCCTCAGAGGCAAAGGTGCCTCCCCAGCGATCCTCTTTCTAATCCATTTCAGGGATACATTCTGGGAGAATCTATTTTAGTTGATTCTTCTCCTTTGGCAAAACTTAATGTGAGCAATACGGTCGCTAAATACACACCACCCTGATCACTTTCCTGTCAGTGAGTCACAATGTCCAACACCCAGAACTTACAGGAAGAGAGGTTTGTTTTGGCTCACAGTTTCAGTGGATTCATTCCATGGTTGGCAGGCTCCAATGCAGAAGAGTCATGGAGGAAGGGCCTGCTGTGGAGGGAAGCGGCTCACATCACCGCAGGCAGGAAGGAGAGAGAAAAAGGAGGGGAGGGAGATATATCGGTCCAGGTCTTGCCCCCAGTGACCTACTTCCCAACCAGATCACACCTCCTAACAGCACACTTGGCAGAACTCGCTGGTAGATGGACCTATTGATGAGTATGGCACCCCATGATCCGATCACCCTCCAGTGCCTTGAGAGGTTTGGGGACAGTCCAAATCCAAACCATAACACACACAAACAGGAATATCCCCTCACCCCAATTAAAAGACAAGTTCACAAACTGAGGGGGGAACCCCCAAAAAACAAAATGTACATCAATAATAAAAGATGAATGACACAACAGAAAATATGGAAAAGGCTATGAAGATTTAGAAATGATAGACATAAATACAGCAACTGGTATTCAGTCTTGCTAGTGATTACATCTGTATTAACTAATTAAGAAAATCCTGTTTTGCTTATCAAATTGGCAAAGATTAAGAATACTAATGATTGTCTGGTATTAGAAAGGGTGAAGTACAAGGCAGACTTTCACGCTTCATGGGGGGCAAGGTGGCTGTGTCTATCCACGGGCTCCAAGACCTGCCTGCAGGGTGCCACAGCAATGCTGCCCTGGGATCAGCCCGAATGTTGTGCAAATGGACAGAGATAGATTGAAAAGTTGGGGAAGACTTAAATTTCATTATAAGATACTGGTTAAATAAATTATAGACTCTCCATTCAACATAATACTAAAAGATAAAGCAATAAAAGATAAAAAAAAGGTATCTGTAAGTGTTAGACTAGGAATTTAATTAAATTATTTATTCTATTTAAAAAATTAGAATACAGAACATTATTGATGGTATGATCTCACTTCTGCTGAAAAATTATATACAGATTATATAAAAATACATAGTTTACATCTATAACTATCTGTATAATTTATATACAAATAGACAGTGCTTATATATAAATATGTGCATAGATAGCCTGAAAGGAGCAATCTATACCATACTGTTAACAGTGATATCTGTTCAGGGTGGGATTTTAATTTTCTACTAAAGTAAATAGAACACTATTGAAAACAATAATCATTAAGAAATGAAAAAAGAAATAAAGATATTTCTGTTAGGAAAAAAATGTGACCTGATTTCTGAGTTGGCCAAAGGCTGACTTCTTTGAAAGCTTTTGAATAATTGAGCTTTTTCTCTGCTCAACAAGAATCTGGGGCTTTAAAACATGTATTTAATTGGGTTGTTCCAGTTCATAACCTGAAAGCAATAACCTGAGATGACAGCTGAACTGGGAGCTTCCTTCCTGATCATGCCTAATGGTCCCAAGATGTCAGGGAGAAATTTGGACAGCGATTCGAGATTGTCCTGACTGAGATTGTGCGCTGAGCATTCCCAGAGGCCACACAGTCAGATGTATAAGCGATATTTCACACCGTCAGGTCTGGCTAAAACCCAAGGGTTATTCTCTCATTCACTTATTCTTCCCTCCCATAAACAATGAGCACATACTATGTGAAGGGCTTGAAATGTGGCTGTGAAATGAGCTGAGCTGCCTGATATAATCCCCCATCACAAAGCAATGGACCCCTCTATACAGAGGAAACATACATCTGTACACCCAGAAGAGAACATGGCGTGTCCAGAGAGGGTGAGGTCAATTCTGGCTGTGGGTCGCAGATCATGGGGTTCTACATGGCACAAGTACTATTTGAGTTGCACCAGGAGTGGGGAATGGCTCTTCCAGTCAAGGAAGAGAACGGGCATTCATTTCTGGATGGTGAACAGCGTTAAGATAAAAATAGGAAGGCCCTTAGTAAATGCTTCCAGGAAGGAATGAGGAATGTCTGATTTGGCATGATTGGGGCTCACCGAGGTGAGTCCAACGAGACGGACTGGGATACAGTCTGGTAAAGGCATGGTAAGGGACTCCTTGAAGAAAATGCCTTGGACATCTATGATTCTCTAACACAGCAAGCTGATTCACAGTCTCTAATACAGATTGCTCTGAGGAGTGTCCCTAGCTAGCAGGGAGAGGAGGCCACCTGCACAAGGCTGGGGGTGGAAGTGGACGTAGGGACGGGGTGGGGATGGAGAGACCAACAGGCCTCACCATCTTCAGGTATCCAGCTGATTTATCATCAAGCTCACTTCCTTTCGTGCTCCACGTAAGTATTAGGAGCACCCTGATGGTCCACATTCTAAAGGAGGTCAGAGCAGTGTGACAAGATGTATCCCACACACCGCCACTTCTGGTGGAGTCTGATTGCTCGCCCCACTTCCAGCCCCCTTCATGCAGTCACCCGGCTCTGCTCAGCTGTAACTCACACATACTCCTCCCCCAAAAGATCAAGTAACACCCTCCCTGGACTAGGTTTTCATCTTCACACTGGGGCATAGAGCTATGGATACCGTGTTTGGCTGGGAATTTAGGGAGAGGGAAATCCTTTAGCAGGTTTCTGTTCTGGATATCACGCACTTTCTAATTTTGAATAAAAATAAGTGTAGCAAGATCTAGATGTCAGTGCTTAGAAGGGACCATGACTGTTCTGTAAAGAAGTTTACCCTTTGTCTTATGAGAAAATGCATCATCACAGGTGTATGTATTTTCATGTAACTATAACAAAACACCCAAGATGATCAACTTAGAAAGAGAAAGGATTAATTTAGGCTCGTGGTTTTGGAGTTTCCAGCCTAAGACTAGGCAGATACACTGCTCTGAGCCTCTGTCCAGGGTGCCAAGGCACTGACAGGAGCACTTGGTGGAGCAAATCCCCTCGCCAACCCATCAGTCAGAAAGCAAACAGGAAGAAGGGGTGCTCTGAGGCCCTACGATCCCCTTCAAGGGAGTGTTCTTCAATCACCTAGGGTCTCCCATAGATCCTCCACTCCTACAGGTCCCACCACATCTTAATGATGCCACCCTAGGGACCAAGTCTTTAACACATGGACCTACAGGCTACAATCAAGACTTAAGCAACAACAGTGTCTAGTAAAAATGAGAACAAGATCAGATCCTGACATAAGAAAAGCAATTCTGGCAGCAAAATTTCTAGGATGGATAGAAGTAAAGACAGACTTGGAATAAGGGTCAAGAGGCAGAGGCACCATGCCAAGCGGGAGTTGATAAAGCCCTGATCCCATTCCGAAACAGGAGGAAGGAACAGAGGTGAGTGAACAGTGTCAGAGGCCCACATCACGGGATCTGTAGACGGCCAGTGAGCACGTCAAACATGATTCAACAGTTTTTAGCCAAGGAAGTGAGGGGAGTTTGGTGTTTTTAATCAAACCATAAAAGGAAACATAGGAAGTGAAGCAGGTTTGGACAGAGAAAAGACAAGACTACTGTGAGGTATGGTTTCTGTAGACTGAAAACATCCACAAGTATACAAGTCTGACCTGAGAGGGCTGTAAGGAGGTAGTGCCAGTAAGAGGCATGTTAAAAACATTGTAGAAGTATATTTTCTGGAATAGGGAAATTTCTTTGTGTTCAAGACTCAATGATCTGAGCTGAACAAAAGACTTAGGCTTAGAAGTCATATGCATCTAAGTATAAATGAGCATGTAAGGTCTATTCTCAAGCCAAGACTCTAGAGGTGAGGTGAAGAGAGGGTCTGAGTGTCGAGCACAGTGGCTCTGAGAGGGGGGTAGATGCAGGAGGAGGACTACAGAATTATTCTCAGATCCAGAACTGCCACGCAACACTCCCCCTATTCAAGCCAGAGGACGCATGTGTCCTGTGCCAGTCTCTACGGCCATCAAAACCAGTGCCAGACATCAAGAAAACAAAGGGACATTTGGTATCGTATACTGCTCCTCACTTGATTCCCCTCTTGGGTAAGCAAAAAATGACCTACTTAGTATATATTTTATCAAACATACAGTAGTAAAATACACAACAGTTTTGTTTTACAGCTGATTTTATCCTCTATCATTAATTTGATTGGAACCAGCCAAGCTTCCCTTAGCTCGTCTGACATAGCACACTCCTAGTTTCTTCCAATCTTTTGCCTACTTCCTCCTGGTCTCCTTCACTGCCTCATCATCTCCCCAAGCTGTAAGTTTCCAGGATCTGTTTTCTTCTCACCTCAAACTCTCTCCTTAGAGGTTGGCAACCAGATTCCACACAAATTTGTATTACCACCTCGATCACTCCTTTGCACGCCAGGCAGAAATCTCCACTCCCGGCCAGCATCGCCTGTTGAAATGTCCTCATCAGTCCTCAAAGTCAACATGTCTAGACTCAATAGACTGTACCAAACTGGGTCCTCTTCTCTAACTTCCTGTCAATCAACAGCATCTGTGTCTACCACTGTATAACAAATCAAACCAAAACCGAGTGACTGAAAACAGCTCTCTATGGACTCTGTGATTTAGGAGGTGGGCGATGGAGGCAGAGCTCTGCTGAATGTTCTCCTGGTTGGAGCCGGACTCCTGCTCCCAGCAGTCTTCTTGTCTGGCAATGGTTTGTTCTGAGGCTTAGAGTGGTCTCCGCCCGGGCTGCCGATGCCTCTCTCCACATGCTCTGTCGTCCTCCAGCATGCCACCCAGAGGGGCTGCCAGAGCCCAAGGGCAATGCATATATTTTTCACATCTCGACATGTGGTGTGGGGCCCACAATGCCCCTGACTGATACAAACCACCTGGCCAAGCCCTGAGCCAGGTTGAGAGAATGATGCCAAAAAGGTGTATATAAGAAAAAATTAAGGCCTTTAATGCAAGCATTTCTTTATCACTGAAGATGTCAACTCCAAATCTCTCCATCTGTTCCCATCTAATCTCCACCCCTCCTAACCCTCATCCACATTCCAGTCACATCTACCCTGGACCTTTAGCACCTGGCCAAAACAGTCCACCAACTCCATTTCTAGGACCTTCTCTACACCACAACTGAATGCTTTCATAAATCCAAATGTGATCATGCCATCACACCAGTTTAAACCCCTCTAATATCCTTTCCTTGCATACATAGACAAAATCTTCTGAACACGGCTTTTTCCATCGGGTCCTAGATGGTGTATGTCAGGGTGCCCCTGCTGTTTCCGTTTCATTATTAATAATGCCTTTCACTACGAGGAGTCTCCAGGTTTGGGTAATAAATTATACTGTCACCTTTCTCCTCCAAACCTCATATGGCCAGCTCCTACTTATCGTTTCAGTCTCCTCCCGTACTAAAACCTCCTTTGTTCTGCCCTAACCATGCCTGGCTTCTTTCTTCCCTCCCCCAAACATCCGTAACACCATTGTCTCTGCCTGGAATGTTCTTCCCTTGCTCTCTGCCCAATTAATGCCTAAAACCCCTTCAAATGCTGCTAGGAATCAGGGCTCAGAGAAACTTGCCCTCACTTTCCAGACAGGGCACGTTCCCCCATCGGCCAAGGCCTGGCCACCCAAGCACAGCACTTCTCGGGGCTGCCATCTTGGGGAGCGGGCATGGTGGGGACTGTCTGGAAGAGGCACTAACCCTGGTTAATGGCTTATATGGATGAATAATTATTGCATTGGGAAATAAAAGAAAGCACTCTACCAATCCCCATTACTTACGAATCACAGTATCAGCTTTCAGAGAATATTTAAATCACAAATTCTTAAAAGTGGAAAGAAACAATTAGTGCAAACCAAGAAACAACGGAGCAAAGTTAAGTGACTGAGCCATCACCTCTCGGCCTTTCTGGAAGTCCAATGTAAGGCAGACAGGACTGTAGGCTTCTGTTCTATATCCATCAAAAAGCCTTAGCTTCCCTTTCGGACTCTGCCATTCTTTGGTTACGATTTTTTTCCTTCAATAGCACTCTCTATTTCCCCTTTTATTCTCTCCCTTCTCTTTCTCTCCTTTCATAATCATTAGCTATGAATGGAGAGGACTGATGTCCAGGAGAAGTTGTTATAACACACACACACAAACACACACACACACACACACACACACCATAAAAATGCAAGATCTGTATGTTGGGGGTGGGATGAAGAGCGACACACTAAAGGTCCTTGCTTTTTGGTGTTCAAGACATATTTTGGGCGATAACCCCTCTTTGAATTTTGCCATACCCTGATGCAACAAAAGATATAATGGATAATGAGAACGCAAACAAACTAATTTGTGAGTTCTAGGATGTGACACCATGGCCATTCATTTCCGGAGTTGCTAATGCCAACCCATGACCTTCCAGGATTGCATACAGCTGAAATGTGAAGAAGAAATTTAATAAGAAAAGGTCAACCATCATTCAATGCACCAATGAAACAAGATTTTTTTTCTTTTCAGTAAAATGCCAAAAAATTGTAAAAACTAACATTGTGTCTTCCAATACATTTTCCATGCTGAGAGCCAAAGTTGTAATGACTATTTAGATTATATGGAGGATAATATTTGCTGAGTTCTTAAGGAGCCAAAGTCACAGACATTCCTTGAAAGGTCAGCTGTAAAACCAAGTTAATAACTCTGCAGAAAATGCATTTTCATCACGAATTCACAATAAAAATAATCTCTTTTTCTGTGTGATTTTTCTTGTAACTCCATTTGGCACCAAGACAAAGCTAATAGACGAATTATACATGATTACAAGACTATTGTGCTCTACGGCATCACAGATCAAAAGGAATGATTCCTGTTGCAAGCAGGTAATGGTCCTGTGCCATGCATGCCTCCATATGCTTCCACGGAGAGTTGCAATGGGGCTTCAAGGATGACACGCTTAAACAGTCACATTTTTAATATCTATTAAAGTCACTGTGCCAAGACTGAATAACGCCTTCGGGAGCCGAAGGGAGGGGAGTCCAGCCGGGCACTCTGTGCACATGGCTGAGGGCCGTGCGTACTGTCAGCCAGAGCTGTTCTAAATATCTTAACTCTCTTCTGGCTAGACTTAAATATTGGGACTGGATAACAGCCAAGTAATGACAGGAATTACATGTTCCTCCATGCACAGCCCAGATGTGCAAATGCCAACACCATATTTTTCACTCTCGTATTACTTTAGGCTCTTTAAAACAAGAATGGTATTGAACACTCATTTTTCTCTTGGTTTTTCTAGTTCTTGGGCAATTACTTAGGGCTTCTACAAAAAAATAAAATCTGTCTCTAAGAAGCATTCAGTCCTGGAATACAGACCACTGAATTTCCCAATTTGTTCATGCTAATCTGTATTCTGCTGTTTTTTCCTCTCGTCAAATATAAAATCGGGCAGAAATTCCCCATTATCCAGCCCATGAGAAAGGAAAGAGAAGGAGCCACTGCCGAGCAGCCCTCTCCCCGGGCCCTTAGTCTCTACTTTATGTTTTCATCATCATATCCATTTTTCAGTTTCCAGGTGAGGAAACTGAGCCTAAGAAACCCCGAGGAATCTGACCAAGGTTCCTCAGCTAGCAGGAGAGAAGCCAGACTCGACCCCAGGGCAGCTCCCAGGCACTGTGACCTTGCCATGCAAGGCCTTAAGCTGAGGGCATCTCCATATCTAACACTGAAAGCTTTTAACAGATCTGCAACTCTCAGACCTGAAGAGAAAGAACATAATTAGCATGCTTCTCTGACACTGCTGTTGCCCACGGCAGGCTTGGAGTACAAGAAATCCTTGAGCGGCTCCTACGAAGAATGTTTTCCAGGTTCCTAGAACAATTCATGTCACTTATATGTGAAATGACCAAGCCAGGAGCGAGTACTACCTTGTTCTTAAAAATAAACGCAATTCATCAAAGGAATTGGCAAGAGGAAAGGTTACTAGACTTGGATACGCTTGGTTCTGATGCAACCTCTGCTTCCCATGCCCCACCCCAACCTTCTTTATCTCATTTGTGAAACTGGAAAAGTAATGCTTCCATGATATGTAAGGTGCTACATGCAGCACACATGATGATGTGTTCCGAGGGTGAGGTACGGCACCACACGCAGCACTCCCAGTGCTGTGACACAGGCGGAGGCATAGGAATGGTGTGTTGGATTTAAGTCCCAAAAGATCTTTAACTGCAAATGAGTAGAGCTCTGCAAAGTTTTCTCATATTTATCAGGAGACACTTATTACTACCTCAGCAGTACTTGTACCCAAGCCAGGTCGCATGAAGTTATAAATGCATACTGTATTATAATATCGTACCCTTGACTGATTCTATGATAAGAGGAGAAGAAGGAGAAGAGGGGCAGGGAGAGAGAAAAGAGGGGGAGAAGAAGAAAGAGGAGAAAGAGAAGGAGATTAGGTATAGACGTAGGTATAGATATCAGTGTAAACAAAGCCAAATGCCAAACAGCCATTGCCAGAAAGGAGTGATGAAAACAGTCTTCTTTGTTTTACAAGAATAACATTCTGAGCACGAGGGATGCCCAGAGTTTGCTAAGGAGAGACAGAATGCTCACATGGGTCACCTAGTGGGAAGACAGCAAGCGTGATTTACGGTACAGCTTTAGTAAAGACACCCTGTGCATGTAGGACAAAGAAAAGCGCACAAGAGGCACTCTCAGACCCTTCTGACAGCTGGGCAGCAGATAAAGGCAGATGGACCCAGGCACAGAAGGAAAGATGTGATTAGAGATCAGTGATTCACATTTCTGGAAAAGAATTGAGATTTCAAAGAATGCTGGGGGATCCTAGCACACTAACGGAGAAAGGAGAGATATGTTTGCAATCTAGATCCCTAAAAGCAGGAAGCAAAGCAGAAAGGCGGAGAAAACAGAAGAGCTGGGCAGCACCTCACTAAACCTGGAGAGTCCTGCGAACCGCAGCTAAGGCCCCCAACGAAGAGCCAGCATGCAAAACTAACACTTCAGAACTGAAGTGAGTGGTCACCGCTCAACAAGAAGCAATTCTTTAGTTTACCAACAGAATTCCTTTATTCAAAGTGCCCTAAACAAAAACAGATCTTGATTCATCTTTAAGGGTACATTTCAGATGAGGCACATGCTGAGGAATGTGGCCAGCACTCTCCAATGCCCAACGACCACCCACCAGCTAGACCTGTCTCTTCACCCTGAGGCCAGGCCGCTCCCGGCATCCCACGGCTGGAACACGGTGCAGACGTGGCAAGACGTGCACCCATCAGCAGACGGCCGGCTCCTGTGCTCACCCCCCGGCTCGGGTGGAAGAGCGTCCAGCCTCAGAGCAGATGGGAGAGCCCTGGAAGACAGCCACAGGAACACAACTCCCAAACCCACTTCTCCTTCTCCCTGGCTTTGCCCCATTTAAAGACGACCTACACGGCACCACAAACATGGCCAATTACTGTGCCATCCATAACCATCAAGTTTTCCTGAAGGAACCCAATTTCATCATTTTTCTTTCAGTAGTGAGGACGGAACCCAAAGCTTTCACACTGAGCTACATCATCAGCCCTATTCATTCGCTCACTCATTCTTTCTTCTCTGCGGTAGGGCCTTGCTAGGTCACTAAACTGCCCAGTCTGGCTTGAGTCTGTGACTCTCCTGCCTCAGCTTCCTAGAGGGTTGGATCACAGGCATTCGCCACCACTTTCAGTTACAAAAATCTTCTTTTTCACAAAGGCACTTTGACAAGTGCACAACTAAAATCTGATTCAAATATTTCTCTATAAGAATTCTGTACAAACGATAAGCGTTTTAGTTAAAATCGCTCTTTGAAAACAAATTGTTTTCAAGAGAAAAACTCAACATCTTGCTAAACTGCGAACGTGAGTGTGAATGATCGGGTGTGGACGGCCTGTGCGTGAAGCACCATGGACGCAGGGAGGAGTGCAGTCAGGCCCTCTCTTGTGAGGAGGACGCCGCACTCTCTGGGTCTGACCATCCCCACCTTTCAAAGGAAGGAAGAACAAGAGTGACATCTGGGAGTCGCTCGGACTGAGGTCCCAAGGGCACACTGGAACCGTGCCAGCCGTTTGGACAACCCGGAGCAACTGCTGACCGCTGAGGCCTTCTCAGGCGACTTCCTGCTGGCCTGATTTGGGACACCAGGGACAACTCTCTCCACACGCACGCACGTCCTCCTGGCTTTCCTGGCTCTGAGTAGCGCATCTGTAAGGGGCTCCGGCTGAACCTCTGTGGGGCCCTCCGGCCCGCTGCACACACCTGGGCCAGTCCCTGAGTCAGAGCAGCAGGGAACTCAGGCAAGGACCCCACTCGCTCTGGCTAACCTGAAGAAACGGTTTCCCTTACATCCTCCTGCCTCTCGGCAGTCAAAGCCAGCACGCTGTGGGACAGGCGGCTCCTCCCAGATGTTCAAGTGCTAAACACGGAGGTCATTCATAAACCTCCTTCTCATTCACACTCATTGTCCGAGTCATCGAGTTCTACCTCCTCATTTTTCACTGCTACTGTCACTCTCGTCCAGGGACACTCTGTCTCCGCAGACTATGGTGAGCCTGACACTCCACGAGTCGCCTCGCCTCTTCTTTCCCTGAATCCACCTTCTGACTCTCATGCTGCTGCCCTCTCCATCTCACACCGGCTTTGTTTTCCCCGTAAGGACTCAGGGTACTCCGACTGCAGGGACTTGACACCGCAGCTCTCTCTGCCTCCGATTCTCTTCCCCTCTCAGCTTCTCGCTTACTTAATTTCTAATCATCTTGCAAAGACAGCCTGAAGACCTTACCGATTGCTCGGTTTCATTCATTTATATATTTGCATAGTTTTTAAAAAGTGAATGTCCATTTCCCTCACTATCCTAAATGCTATAAACAGAGACTGTATCTGTTTCATTTACCATTAAATTCTCAGCAATCGGCACAGCAGCTGACTCTTGATATATAACCCATTAATAGTTCTTAAAGAATGAATGCATGAAGAGTACATAGTAATGGAGAGCTGAAAATCTACAGCCAAACTGTACTGACTTCAATTTTTGGCTGTATCAGTTACCGGCTACACGACTTTTGGATATGATAGTTGACTTAGTCTCTTATGATAGTTGACTCAGTCTCATCTTTTTAAACAAAAAGCAATAAAGATTCGTACTGATACAGTATTTGTGAAGTTCAAATGAAATATTTGCCAAGTATTTAGTACAGGGCCTAACACATAAAGAAGACTTACTAAATAGCATGCTAACAAGAGAATGTATACAAGCATATCTAAGAAAAGAAGGACAGCGTCCCAGAGCGTGGGGGTGCAGGGGTGCAGGTAGAAGGCTTTCTAGTTATTGAAGACCCACAGCACTATCTCTACTGGTTAAAAGAAATTTATTCACAGTCATCTTTTCAGGAAATCCTTCTTTCCTCTCCCATGTAGCAGATTCTAGATACAAAAAATAACAATGCTATATATATTAGTATAATTGAGCTTCAAACCAGAGTCCCAAGCTAGAGAATTAGTCTTAGACCTAGAAAATTGTGTATAGCTAAAGTGGTAGACTAAAATTTTGCAGTGCTGAGGAATTCTAGCATCTATTTTTCCCATTTAAATTTCTACATACCTTAAAAAGAAGGATATGTTCTGGGAAGTGCACTGTTGGGCTATTTGGCAATGGTACACACATTGTAGCATGAGCTTACACAAACTAAAACAGCTACAATATCACAAGGCCATAAAGTCTCACGTATAAGTAGCCTCTCATTGATCAAAACATTGTTATGCGGTGCCTGTTCTATCTATGTATGGATCTGTATAACAAATGATTCTCTTGGGTACAGTTTGGAGAGTAGTTTATAATACAAGAAAGAATATCCCAAGCCTGGACTATCCTGGAAAATTCTAGAATTTTGGTTATCATAACTTGGCTTTGGTATATAGATGCCATAAGAAACAAGCCATCCTCATTGTTTCTACAATATTTCAAACTTCAAATCCTTAACACATACCCTGTTCATAAATTTCAAAATATCTGAGTTAGTACCCTTCCCTCCACAGATGGAGGGAGGGCGGAGGAAGGGAAAGGAGATGAAAAAAGAATTTAGATGTGTTATGTATGTGCACCAACTCTCCACGACGAACGTTACCGTTACGTACTACGAATATGTACTAATAAAAATAAATTTTAAAAAATTTGTACTAAAAAAAAAAGAGCAAAATATCAACAGTGTAGCTGCTAGCTCAGGGGTTGAAACGACATTTCCTATTGAGCAAAACCATCAACCTCCTGGCCAGAAAGAAACTAAAACTCTGCCCAGGGAGAGCAGACAGGGCCTCTGTGAGACGCACAGCCCCCTGAAGGTGTCGTTCTTGTGAGCAGGAGACCTCACCTACAGGAAAGTACCCCCATCCTCCAGAGAGTAAACGTTTCAGGCTTTCTGAGACACAGAGTCTCTGTCCCAACTATGCACCTGCCACTGTAGTGTGAAAGCAGTCACAGTCATTACGTAAAGGACTGGGCGTGGCTGTTCTAACATTTTATTGATGCCTATTAACATTTGAATTTCATGGAATTATGTGTCACAACATACACTATCCTTTTTTACTTCATTCAAACATTTAAAGATGCAAAAACCATTCTTAGCTCACAGACTTTGCAAAAACAGGAGATGGGTGAATTGGCCAGTGGTTAGTTTCTTACTCCTGACCTGTGACAGTGGGGACATAAGTAAGTACTAGTTCTTGTCAGGGGGTCCCCCAATTGCACTTCAGGTCTTCCACACAGAAACAGCAGTCCCATCTCTAAGCAGGCCACAGAACCTGCACACTGCACTGAAGAGACCCGAGCAAAGAGGCCACGACACCTTCTCCCTTCACGACCGCTCTTCTCCTTGGGGCCTGTGTACTGTCACTTCTCCTCTACTGGGGGGGAAAGTCAAAAATGTCCGCATGCTTACAGGTGCTCTCATGTGCTTGCACACAGTCCTCTCAAAAATAAAGCTCTGTGCGTTCATCTCAGAAAATGTGAAGAACAGCCGGAAATGGACCGCCCTGCCAGCTGGTTAGGGACAAAGGAGTTCCGAAGGGTGGTGGGAGCTGGCAGTACCAGGCAGTGCAGACTACGGTCTCTGTGAAGATGACTGCGAAGTAGCTATCAAAACTATAAATCCACATATCTTCGATCTAACAATCCCACTTCTGGGAAATTTTCACATATATATGCATATATAGAGAGAGAAGGAGACATATGTGTGTGTAAAAAAGAGCAGCATACATACTTACTCTTTATGTCTTTCTTTCTAATAGCAAGTGATAGGCAAAACCCAAATATACATTAGTAGGATACTATATGAACTGTGGGGCATCCCTATGGTGGACTATCACACACCTGTACGTGTGTCTGTGTGTATACTGTGAATACGGAGTCGATTCTCAGTAGTTGCGGTGGTCATCCTCCATAAACTAAGTCACTGAGAACACTTGAATTAGCAAGTACTGAATGATCGCTCCTAGGGAAGCTCAAGATCAGTTTCCTCAAGCCCGTAGTCACAACATTTTCACCAACCAATCAATATGCAGCCTTGCTTCACGCATGTTTCTGTTTAAAGACACATTATTTAATATATATTGATGACTCTTTATGTGAAACTCATGGCCAGTGACACTATAACTCATGCCTCGACAAACATGTTCATTTAACACACGGCCTTTCTCTCCAAGGCACGCCAGAGCCTCCTGCACCGGGGAGGGGCAGTAACTCGGCAGTACGCTTGGGGAGGGCTCGTTGTAAACAGTGAGATCACCTCAGAGAGCACCGACCTGTGAAAAACACGGCACTAAACAGACTGCGAAAAGGGCAGTTATCTACAGTACGGACTGGAACAGGAAGGAAGAGTGTCGCCTTGTCTGACCTTAGACGGGAACACACGTGTGGGCTGACTCGAGTGTGCCTCTGCCCCACAGACAACTGTGGGTGATCACAAACATATGTATGCATTGACTCAGAGTCACAGACACATTTTAGTAAGTAGACAAATTTGCAAATATGGAATCCATGAATAACAAGGATTCACAGTACACAGACACACACAGATAACACATATGGCCCATGATCGCCACTATGTGTATCATTAGGTGGAAAAAATCAACAGTCCAACCGCGTGCATGTTGCACAACAGTTTACATGAAATACGGGTCTCAGGTAACTTGGGAAGGATTAGCCGTTACCTCTGGCTTAACTGAGAGGCAGATTTGGGCAGCTGACTTTTCACTGTCTTTTTCTTCAGTGCTGATTATGAAATCAGCCCCTCCATAGTGAGACAGCAGCCCCAGTCTGGAGTAAACTAAGTTAATAGCCTCAAGGAAATGACACTATGTAACATCTTCTCATTAGTCACCGTGACCTTTCTCAGACATACATTAACAGCTCTGTCAAAACATAAACAAAACAAAAATCCCTGCGCAAATGTGCTGTGGAACTGCGGTGTGCTGCAGAGGATTCCACGTTGGGCTTCCTAGCCCTTGTTCCCTGAATCCGTAAACGACAACGACTTCTTTTAAATTCTGTCTGAGTCTTATTTTCCATTTATGTTAACAGAAACAAGACACACTTATAGAAAGATACTAATGAGCAGAAGAAAGGCTGGGCACCTGGAGGCCTCTGAAAGAGAGCCAAGGAGACAGGGCCAAGGAGACAGTCAATGGACTTCGGGTCCTCGAGAGTTCACAGTGAGAGCAGCCCCTAACCCAGCTTCAGGGGGAAGGAGAGAGACAAACCGACTCTCAGAGGGCTGACTGTCTGTATTAGCTGAAGACAGAACACCAGAAACAATGTTACATATTTAAGGGAATAAAAGAATCACTAAGCCTCCTAATAACCCACTGCAGGGTAGGAAAAGAAACGTGGGAAATTCTATTGCAACTATTACATTAAATTAGCCTTTTGGGATGCTGTCTGATAAAAGCCAGTCTAGAGTCTCGGTTCCTGCGGGTTGGATGCTTGTGTCCCTTCAAAACCTCCATTCTGAAGCCTTATGCCCAGAGTCATGATATTTGGAGGTAAGGAAGCAATCAGGTAATGGGGTGAAGGCTTCAGAAATGGGATTAGTGTCCTGACTAGAAGACTCAGTCTCCACCCCTCCAGTTCACTCTCTGGCTCCCTCTCTACTGTCTCTCCTCCTCTTTCCCCTTCTTCCCCTCTCTGCCTCTCTCCTCTTTCCTCTCTCACGTGAGGATAAAACAAGAAGAGTACCAGCTGCAAACCAAGGAAAGATCTCTTACCAGGAACAGAGTTGACGGGCACCCTGATCACCCAGAACGGTAAGAAATAAATTTGTTGCTTCCAAAACGCAGATGCTGCTGTTTTTGTTAGAGCAGGCCAAGGTACTTTAACAAAGCACGGTCTCAGCTTGGTCACGTCCCAGCCACGTGACTATGCTGACCTTTGCTGAGCTCTGTCAGGCTCCTTAGAAAATAGGGACAGTTCAGAAATCCTCCACCTTTCTGAGTTCCTGGAAAGGGCTCCCTGCAAAAACCAAGTTCTCCCTGGAAGACTTAGAAAAGGCTTGCAGATGACTGTTTCATTCACCTACGACAAGGCCAGACACAGACACTCCAAATTCCCATTCTTTGTCTCATAAATAATTAGGTGAGGGGCTGGGGATTTAGCTCAGTGATTAGAGTGCTTGCCTTGCAAGCACAAGGGCCTGAGTTTGATCCCCGGCACCACAAAAAAAACCCCCCAAAAAAACAACAAAAAAATAATTAGCTGAATTTTGTATGTGCTGTAAAAACTAGCCTGGACAAAACATCCACTACCTTAACTTAATCAAACAATAGACAGTATTCTTTCCTTTCCCCAGCCCTGAACTTGCTCCCTCCCTTATGCATAAACAAACACTGAAGCTGTGCAAACATTAGCAAACAGAACCCCACCACGGGACCCCCACTGAGCATCTGCAAAACATTTCCTGTTTGGTTGCTCCTCACTGCACCTACACTCCCCTCCAGCCCCTGCTCTTTCCAGCCCGGTACTTCTCCCTGTGAAAGAAAGTCTTCTGCCCTCACTCCAGGACACATGCATATCATGTGACGCGACCTTCATGTAAAATCTGTCCTGACCCACATCCAGTTTTATTTTTCATTCGACACATACTTTAAAAATATATTAGCCCGGTGTGGTGGCAAAAACCTGTAATCCCACCACTCAGGAGGCTGCGGCAGGGGGGAGAGTTCAAGGCCAACATGGGCTACGTGATGGGTTCAAGGTCAGCCTAACTATATAGGGAGATTCTGTTTCAAAAAAGCCAATTTCAACATATTTCAAACAATGTTTCATAATTATAGCCATGAAAGTAACTTCTTTCTTTGCCAAATGCTTGTGACTATCACTTTCTCTAAGAGATTCAATTCCAAACAAATTTTAATATTATAATTGGGTTGGGGATTTGATTTGAGTGTAAAAGAATTAATTTTTATGGATAATTCAAAGGACCTTGCTAAATGAATACCGAGTCGAAATCACTTTGAAGGGCACCCTGAAATTCTCTCGCAAGGCCTCCCAGTGGGCTGTCCTCATTCCTGCCACAAGAGCTTCGCACACAGGAGGTCCTGCCTCGGAGAGTCCCACAGACCCCACCCAGCCTTCCAGCAGCTCCCAAACATCCCCCGTAGCCACTCCAGCTCCCACCAATCACTTCTCTGATCACCTATTTCATAACACTGGGGCATCACCAATTAGCACTTAATTGTCTTTAAATTATTTTATGTATGTCTTTTCTCTCCTGCCACCTAAGCAGCTCCAACTTTCATCCATTTCCTGTGTCTTCTACTGATGTTTCTCTGCACCCTACAGACAGTAGCTCAATAGAAACTGCCTGGTTCATTGATTAATTGCGGCAGGAACCAAAGATCAGGAAAAAAATCCCCAAGACACAGAAGAAAACATCCCTGAGCTACTATTTTACACACACTACAATGTTTCATGGTACAGACAGGGAGGTTTGTTTAAGCCCCTCAACTCCAAAAGAAAGGCAGGGTGGCTGTTATACTCCTTGATTATAACCATAGCAATTAAGTCTTAGAAATTCAAAGCAAAGTGGCAAAACTAATGTAGATCAGAGCCAAGGACATATAGAATCCCCACTTTAAATGCTGAAAGTTACTGGCCGTGGTGGTACATGCCTATAATCCGAGGACTCAGGAGGCTGAGGCAGGAGAACGGCATGAGTTTGAGACCACCCTGGGGTACATAATGAGTTCAAGGTTGGCCTGAATTATACAGTTAGACCCTGTCTCTAAAAAAATTTTTTTTTAATGCGGGAAGTACCAACCACAATTTGTTGGTAAACACTCCTGTCTTTGAAAATTCACCACAAATTCAGCAGCAGGCCACTTAGAAAAACAGAACATTTTGACAAAGTAAATGTCATTTTTGTGCATAATATATGTTGGTACCTCTATCCACCATGGCAACCTCAACTTCTGTTTCTGCTCCCAGCATTCATGTCCTCCTAAGACATGGGATCTTACTAAAACATGGGACATTGCTCGGAAATTGGGTCTTTGTAGATGTAACTGGTTAAGAAGAGGATGCACCGGGCTGCAAACGGCCATAACCCCAGTCTCAGCCCCTCCTGAGGCGGAGAGCTGATGCAGAGACACACACAGGGAAGGCAGCCCAGAGGAGATGGTTGCTGACACAGCCCCAGTCACCAGCCTCTGGGAGAGAAGCTAGGGGCACATCAGTACTCAGCTAGGGGCATATCAGTACTCCAGAGGGAGCCCCCCGGGCACCTCAACTGCAGAACTGCAGCCTCTAGAAAGGCAAGAGAACTAGTGTTGTTTTACATCTCCTAGCTGGTGGTTTGTTACAGAAGCCGCAGGAGATTAACAGCAGCCCGTGAACACTTCACGCCCCGGAAAATCTTTGACTTCTGTCTGTCTAAACCCTGGGCACATGCTGATCCTACATTCAGAAGAGCCTTCCCATCCTTCCTCACTCGCTTCACCCACATCGCTACTTCAGGAACCAGTGCGCTGTCACTCTCTCCAGGAAATTGCATCTTGCCTCATCCTACGGGGTATCTGGGGGTCCCTCCCCGTAACCCAGGCCCATATCTACGGGAGCGCCAGCCATGTGGTAGTAAGATGCGTGGTTTATGCAGCTGACCCTCTGGGTTTCATGCCCTGTGGCACCTGGCAGAGCTCATGACCTGTCCTGTAGAAAGATGTGGTCAGGCAAGGTATGGTCTCCTGTCTTTCCAGCCATGTCCCTGCCACCTGCCAGCCGTCTGGCCAGAGTCAAGTCACTTCATGTGTGTTTCAGCTCATCTCTCTGCAAAGTGTGGGCAGTGTCTCTCCCCACCTTACATGGAGGCCGTTACCACCTGGGTATTCCTGCACCTTTCCAGCTCTCGACTCAAACGTACGTGGAGATAATGTGGGAAAGCCAAGGGACGGGATGTACAGGAGCAGGTTGTTAATCTCGGCTTTCCACTTTGGACAAGTCATGGTGCTTCTCTGCTCCTTCTTTTCACCCTGGCGATGAGGGTGTAGATCAGACTGATTGGTCCCACCCTGGAGTCCAGGACAGTGAGGGCCTGTGGCAGTGACGCTCAGACACTCGAGTGATGCTGAATGTCTCAGACCTAAGAGGAAGGGCATAAGTATTAGGAATTACCTGACCGATCATGCTTCCCAAAGGTCAGGTTCCTCCGCTTTTAAAGGGAATTGTATGGACTCCATGGAAAAATACCGTTTCCCTTATAACAACTGGCAATTTTTGACTGACAGTCAATTATGTCTTTCCAGAAAAAAAAATAGTAAAATCAAATCACCTTTTAACTTGAAAGTGCTATTTCCCAAAAAGATAATTTTTTTCAAAGCAGTGATGCAAGGAGAAGATAAGAAAAGGGGTCAGTAGTGAAAACCTGAGAATCGCAATGGACCAGATGATCTCTACCATCCTTTGGGGCACTGATACTCCCAGGATGGTGGAAAATTTCTCTAAGGCAATCAACTATAACAATTTATTTCACATTTAATTTTCCTCTGCAACCTCAAAGGGAAAGTGTCCTCCTCTGAATTTCAGGGGAGGGGCGAAAGATCCAAATGAAGAGTTCAAACAACAAAGTATGCAGCAGAGGAATTTTAAAAGATGGAAATGCTAAAATGGGAGATAGAAATAAACTGAAGCTTTCAAAAAATGACAAGAACAGCACCGCCAGAAGGTCAAAGGATCTGAAGTAGAGACGGTAACAATAGATCGAGGGTGTAACAACAGGTCCTGGGTTGAATTTTCAGTGACTCTGGAGCTGTGTAATCCCAGAGCTAGGAGCGGGGAAGGCGGGAGGGCAGGCCCTGGGGACCAGGAACAAGCCTTCTCGCTGCCACAAGCCACTCCTGCACTGGGTGCTCAGGACAGGTGTGCAAGCTCTTCTTAACCAGGTAATGCTGGGTGCAAAGCCGTTGCAGCCCCCAGAAGCAGGGAAGATGGGTAGGAACAGAGAAGCAAGTACAACAAAATGTTATATCCTTCAGAAAATGCAGGCCACAAGGGAACACAGGAGGAGGAAAGTGCCGTGAAAACAAAGAGCTAAACAAGCCAGAGTAATCGCCAATGAACCTTGATAGACCTGTGTGTTAGCTACTGTTATTCCATTTTACAGCCCTGGAGAGGTAAATCAAGACCACCCAGTAAGAACAAACAGAGGTTGTTTATTTGGAGCTTGGGGCACCAAGAAGTCAGCCACCATCACATGCATTTGAGTGAGATCCAGAGGCAAGCAGAGTGGAAAAGCTTACAGGAGAAGACAGGGAGACCTCAGGTGTGCCCGGACAGCAACCTGCTGGCAAAGGGAAGCTGTAGCAGGGCAAACCGGAAGCAGAGCAACTTCTTACTGTGCAGGGGTCACACGTGGCTTTCTCTGCTTGGTCCTAAGTTGGAGGCAGGAACAAACATTAGGGAGGCTGCTATTAATCAGATTCTGTCCACTTGCATATTCAGTCTTCTCAATCCTTTGGTGTTAAGTCTGAGCAAAACAAAGCTCGTCCGCGTCATTACAGACACACACCCTCAGAGCCCCTGAGCGGGACGAAGAGGGTCTGGGCTGTACTCAGTATACCAAAATGCATAATGCAAATGGCACAGTCCCTATGAAATCTACATATGACGTAATAAAAGCATCAATCCTACCTTTCAAAAAGCAAGATTATCTTGTTCTTGCTGCTTACTGATTTACATTCATTCTAGGATTACCAAGTTATGGGGAAATGATTCAATAAATAAATCATTGGTAGATAAAAATTTTCAAAATCCAGGATACATCAGAAGAAAAACATCTTCACAAGGGTCTTTGGTAAACAGTGCTTGCACAGGCTTCTCGCTCTCAAATCCGAACACTGTCCCCTCTGCCCACTGTGTCCACGGTTACCAGCAGGCACAGACCACAACGGACTGCACTGTGGTCCGTCGAGGGTGGCGGAGACCATGTGCTTGAGTCTGCAAGTCCAGCCCCTGCCGGAGGCCCTGCACTCCCTGTCTGCTTAGAGCCCATGCCAGGAGGTCAGATCTAAGTGCAACCTTTGTAAGGGGACAGAAAATAATCTGGGTTCAAACAGCTAGGTTTCCAGTGGCTGTGCACCCCACTATTTTTGACTATGATGATAAGACACTAAGTGGCTTTTGAGGCTTTTGAATGACAGGATACAGGCACTATGAGGATTATTCCCAGAGGTAAAAGTTAATTCTGTTAGACCTGCTAATAGACTACCATCTAATGGAAAGCATGATTCTAGAGCAGCTACAGGATTCTGAGATTATGTAAAAGCCTGTTTCAGCTAACTGCCCTGTGGTTTAACAAATTTTTGACAGAAACACACCTGAGAAATTGCTATCCTCCCCCTAGTGGATGCCTCCCTTCTCCATCTGGTAGAATCCATTCACACCCAACAACCCTGGTAAATGCCAGCTCCTGAGTAACACCTCCCCCGGCTGGACCCCTTGGCGTGATTCATTTGCCTTTTGTCTCCACGGCTCTTGTGCAGACTGTCAACAAACAGGTCCGTGGCGGGAATCATAGCTATTTTTTAATACAATGTTAATCTCCCTCACTATATTATGAATTTCTTTTTTTTTTCTTTTTTTTTTTTTTTTGGTGCGGGGGATATTATGAATTTCTTTAAGGCAAGTCTGTCTTACTTATCTGGGTTTCCTCACTGTGCCACAGGAACGGTGCATTTTATAGTTACCACTTCATTTAATAGTCACAAACAGTATGTTATAGCTGCTGGGGGAACTGAGGCTCCAGGAGATCGAGCATTTGCCCAAAGTACTAAAGCTGAGGGCCGACCCACCCAGACTTGGTCCCGGCTCCAGCAGATTGCAAAGTTGTCATGGTGTCTTCTGTCTCCACTGAGCTCTGACTGCTGCTTCTCTAGGGCAGTGGAGAGAACCCCACAGCGTCCTGGATTAGTCTGCGCATGCGCAGTGTACTGACTCCCCCTCCCTACCTCTAGGCCTTTGCTCCCGCGCAGCTCTCTTCCCGTTTCTAATTTTCCCCTGAGAAAAATACCCAAGTCCACGTTTTGTAAAATTTCTCCGATGAGACTCTATCTTAGTAACTTTGAATAAGAAAAGACAGATGTCTATAAACAGGATCACAAGCACCACGGACACCATGAGCTATCAACTCTGGGCTTTCAGCCTCCTCCACACTCTGCTGGAGTCACAGTATCCATCACGAGAGACCCGTGCAACTGGTGGACACGAACGTCCCCCTCACTACGAAAAGTCACCCCTGCTCGGGGGAAGGAAGAGTTATCTCAGTGGTCTTTGTCTTGGCCCAGCTGAAATAAACTCCTTTGCTCTGACCTGACACCCTCAGAGCAACTTGCTAAATGTCATCTGTCTTCCCAAGTAAATGTTCCCTCAGGGAGAAGGGGCGCTGATCAAAAAGGCTGAGTATTTTTATTTGCATGATATGTACGGTCTTCATTATAAATTAACAAACTAACATTCTGTTCTACATAGCAAAGAAAAAATAAAATATGTAGAAAGCAAAGCCTCTAATATTGTGACAGGCTGGCCCCTGAGGTCTTGTCTTCTGGACGCTCTGTCCTTTGATGGCCCTGGTCTCCCCGCCACCCAGCCTTGCCCCTCCCCGCACCTCCACACAGGTTCTGTCTGTGTGGTCCCTAGTACATCAAAAACTCATCCCATAAAGTTCTGGCCAGAAAGGAAAAAACAAAAAAATCTTGCTTCTATGCAATGTCTTCTGTAGTATTTAGTAAGAACTGTTCGTACTTAGCTTTGATCCCGATTTGAACCTGTAACTCCCACGCCTCCAGTTCCTAGGAAATCCTCCATTCTGGGCCCAGGTACTCACATTTTCTGACCGAAGCCTCTTGGCAGGACACCCACCATCCCTGGGATGCAGCATGTAGTACAGGCGGACTTTGCTTGCATGTTTTCGACTCTGCGGAGGAAAAGCAGAAGGACACACTGTCACAGTGAAGGCATCTGAGGAAAAAAGGAGAATGAAGAACAGCCTGTGACCACAGAGGCAAAGCAGTATTCTCAGTGAAAACACTGTCTTGTGCTCCTATGAATTAAACAGGATATAGTTTAAGAAAGACTCAGTGACCTGCTGGAAATCATAAAGCCAAAGTCATTTCAGGATAAGTAAAAACAGTAATGAGAAAAGGTAAAAATATTGAAATCATCTAGCTTAGAATGGATAATATATTTAATTGTCCTCAAAAGTAAGATAGGTAAGCAGAGGAAATAACATAAAGGATGGACTGTGATAAAGAAAGGCCACATGCTAGGCTAGGTGGTACAGGCCTGTAATTCCAGCTACTCAGGAGGCTGAGGCAGGAAAATGGCAAGTTCAAAGCTCACCTGGGCAACTTGGTGAGACCGTGTCTCAAAATAAAATTTTCAAATGGCTAGGGGTATAGCTCAGTGGTACAGTACTGCCTAGAAGAACAAGGCTCTGGCTGCATCCCAGAACTACGAAACAGAGAGAAAAGGAAGGCAGGAGGAAGAGAAGAAGAAAAGAGGAAGAGAGGAAAGGAGCAGAGGGGAGGGGAGGAGAAAGAACAAGAAAGGGCAAAGAAGCAAAGCAGCAATGGGAATTCTCTCTCACTTCTGTGCCCTCTTCATAGATGAGGACCCTAGTGTCCTGGCACGCATGCCACCCCCAAAGAAGCCCTTTCCTGCAGTTTTCTGATCTTGAGTCTTGTTAACAAGCTATCAAGAGGGATTCTCTGAGGTCAGAAAAGAACAGACAAAAGATCCCGCATGCCAATCTGGAAAGGCTCGGTGCCCACGCCACCTACAAGCAGGCAGGAGCAGGTGAACAAATGGAGAACTGAAGGCCCGCCATCTGGGGACTTGCGGGATTTTGACAGCTGGCAGTGCTGCCCACTGTGAAGAAACTAACCTCCTCCTTCTTTTTTTCAGTACTGGGGACTAAACCCGGGACCTTCACACTGAGCTACATGCCCAGCCCTTTATTTACTTATTTTGAGACAGGGTCTCACAAAGTTGTGAAGTTGCCCTGGCTTTGCTCAAACTTGCAATTCTCTTGCCTCAGTCTCCTAGATGGGTGCCACCACACTCGGCTACAAGTTGCTTCTTAGTTAGTTCCATCTTTTCTTTTTTTCTTTTTTGGCTTCTACAGACAGCACACCCAGACTTCCATCATTTGCAAAATCACTGCTGTTCACTTTCAAGTTTGCTGTGAGACAGGACGACAGAGCGAATGATCAGTACGAAAGTATAAAACAGAAGTTCAGAGTACCAGCTCCATCTCTACCGCTTGCCAGTTGTGTGATGTCGGACCAGTCAGTGACCAGAATGTACATGGACTCCAAATGAGCCTGATCTGCCCCATGTACAAAATGGATATACTACCACTTACCAGGGTTGCCGTGAGAATCAAATGAGACAGTGCATATGACAAAGTACAATGTGCATAATGATAAATACTCACTGACAGCACCCAGTTCCTGACACTGAGTCCACAGCTACCTCACTCCAGTCTCCAGTGCTTTACTCTGTGAACCTTCTCTTCTTTTCAAGGACTTTGCTCCACTTTGCCTTTATTTACAGCTGAGTTTAGGCCAGTCTCCTGGATGATAGTTTACTTTTATGGATTAGCCACAGAAGCAAAGTGATTTTCAGAGAACACACAGCAAGTTGCATCTCGTTTACAGAGCACATTGTAAATACTCTCTACCAGGCCTTCCCTATTCATCACTTTTTAATTCCTTTATTCTGTCTAGAGCAAGGAGGCTTCCAAACAGTCTCCGGACACTTAAAAGGCCTTTAAGTGGGTTTAAAAGTACTAATGGAACATGAGAAATTTTTACAGATGTATAAAAGCACTGAAGCGTGGTTTGAAATATATTGTAAACATCTGTGTCTATTTCTAGGTTCTACAGCAGGTTTTACTTGAGACTATCTGGAGTCTTTTTGCTTGTTTCTGTTTACCTGGAATGATAAGACAGAAAAATAGAGACCTGTGTGGACGTGTGTCAGACGGTTGAACATCATTACTCCGTTTCTATGTGGTTATGACTAGAAGGTTTTGTTTTGCTATTATTTTTTTGCAAATAAATAGGCTTATTACTACAGTACGTCCCTATTTTCCACTCTTTTGTTGAGTTGGAGGAAGGAAGGGGTAGTGCCAATAGCAAGGCTGTCAGAGCCGGAAGAATAAAGAAAAAGAACAGCGAAAAGCCTCGAGCGGCTGAAGCGAACAGGCGGGAGAAGGCGGCGCGGAGACCCGCGAACTCACACTCGGCCACGCGCCTTCCAGGCCTGCGTGTGGCGCCGCGAGACCGGGAGGCTCCCGCGCGGTCTGTGCGCCGGCCGGTCTGTTTTTCCTTCTCTCCTGAGGTCTTCTATTTCTCCTCCAGAGTCTCCGGCCGAGGCGAAGTCCGTCCGGCCGCCCGCCCGCCCGCGCGGCCTCCTCCCGCCGCCCGCCGAGCCCGGAGCGACGCGACCGCCTCCGCCTTCGGGCCCGCGCGGCGCCGCCTTCCGAGGGAGGGCCGCTTCCCGGTGGGCCGCAGCGCGCCGGCCACGCAGGCCGACGGCCTCAGGTCGCGGCCCGACTGCAGCCGCCCCAGCCTGCTCGCCGCCTTGGCCGCGCCCCCTCGCGCGAGGCTGCGGGGTCACTTCCGGTGCCACTTCCGGCGCCACTTCCGGTGCTGCCTCCAATGCCACTCCCTGCCCTGAGAGCCCTTGAAGTCTGGCGCAGGAATCTCACTGCTTTCCACTTGCTCTTTTAAAAGAGCATAAACTTCCCTAGAGAAAGAAAGTTGAAATCAAATTCAGACAAAGATGTTCATTGCAGCATTACTTAAATTTGGACAACCCCCAAAACGTAGGGGGGACAGTCACGTGTTCACCAATGGGAGCCTGATCAAAGCAGCAGCCGGGAATAACCTCACGTTCAGTACACAACCAGAAAAAAGCACTTTTTGCACAATGAATGATGAATAAGAAATGCTAAACTCAAAACTGCAAGTAAACTGTGACTACTATGGTAATAAAAGTTAGGAAGTGTATCAAGAAGAGGTGAAAACAAAAATGAATAACGAAATGTTAGAGGAAGTCGGGTTTTTGTTTTTTATTTCTATAACAAATTTTCCTGTAAAATAATAATAACAACTTCAAAATGCCCAAGCCATGGTAATTCCACACTAGGTTTACTTTTTACCTACAATTAATATAACTGGTGAAAAGCCTCATGAGCTGGGATGCTCTTAACGTGTACGGGTGTAATTGACCACATTTCCATTTCCAGTTATTAATGGTTTATCAACAATAAAAATGCATCTTCTCCATTGTGGTACTACTTGGTAGCAGATGAGACTTTAGCCTAAGGACTATATATGCTACTTCAAAATTTAAATTTTGTTTTGGTACATACAAATGCTCGGTAAATAGGTGTGCCTGCCCCAGCGTGGTTACTTCCAGTTTCTGTGTGTATGTGGAGACGCTGGGGCAGGGAGACCAGAGCTGTCCACGCAGCGACACTGAGAAGGCCTGAAAGAAAACAGGCATCTGAAAGTGAGTCTGTGTCATCCACACAGACACAAAGAACCACCACAAATGCTTACCGCTTTCTCAAAGATTTATCAATACCTACAATTTTCACTGCTTTCAAAAGTATGAAAAGGCAGACAAACTGTCAAGTGAAAAGAACTTTAAGGAGAAAAAAAAAACCCACATGTTAAATGTATGTGTTACAGAGCTTCAGGAAAGAAAAAGAACCATTACTTCAAAGGAAAAGGCATAAAAAAGAAATCACAATCTCCTTCAGTTCCAGAGAGTCAATCCTGGGCTCTTTCCTGCATTAATATTTGCATTTTAAGCAAAAATCATTACTTTCACTCAAACCTCATCGAGTCGAAGCTTCCCAGATAGAGCAGAAATCACCAACTCTTCCATTTTAATTAAAGTCTTTGCCCCAACCCCAGGCATTGTGCAGGGTCAAACCTATGTGAAGATTATTTTCTTTTGCTGAAACAATCCCTTGACACTCAAGGAAATTATCTAAAATGGAAATTCAGGCTAGTCTTCTCTTCGAGAGGATAAAGAAAAGATGAACCTCTATTTCAGATGCATTGTTGAAAAAGAAGGGTGAGAAACACATAAAAATAGAATGGCTTCCCCCTAAATAACCATCTTCCATTATCACACATCCCTTAAAAGAATTCCCAACTCAAATTTGCTTTCAACAAGGCTACTGAGTTCTGGTCCTATAAAATGTAGAGATAACAAACCAAGTTTGTATTTGAATAATGCCTCCAGCAGTCTTCAGAATCCTTTCACATTTATCACCTCATTTCATCTTCAAATCACAGTTGTGAGTCTTGCAAGAGAGGTGTTATCTCAAATAAGCTTTGCCACCCATTTCTGATTTGCTAGATAAGTCTTCCACCACCTTATTTTATAATAGGTATCTAATTATTCCTCTTCCAGAAACCAGCTAAAACAAGCCAAGGAATTTAAGAAAAAGAGAAAACCTGGAATAGACTGATACTTATAGGAGAGTGATTTTCACAGCACACCACCTTTGAGGCATTTCTTTCTTCTCATTCAGGGTAAAGAACAACAAACACCAAGAATCTAACTCACTGGGTTCCTGGAGAACGACTAGCTGATGTTAGATTAAAAGTGTCCCATTCACGAGGTGGAATGATGGGGGGTCCTGGTAGACCCCCACTCGAGACTCCATTAATGATGGACTTGGGCATGATCCCCGAAAAGCTGTAGCACAACTTTTCTAGAAAGTCAAGGTTAAATGCAGACAAACCAAACAGAAAACCACAAGTGTCAGGGGTTCCCTCCAAGGAGTAGGGTCTCTTCCTTACCCTCCCTTAGGGCCACGAGGAGAGGGTTGGGGACAGAAACTGCTGGCATTCACCTTGAGAGACGGACCAACTAACACATTAGGAAGAGAAAACCAGTCCCCAGAAAAAGCCTTTGCCAACACAGAGAAGGGTGTGAGAAAACTTCACTGCTGGAACGGCCCACTGTCCTGGTTGCAGGCCTCCCATCCAGGCCGCCAGGCTTCCAAAGCAGTCTGTGATCTAGTGCTGGCCCTAGTATTGGACCAGAAGATCCTTCTCAGGTAGTCTATGAGAGGATGCAAGGCCAGTCCACTCACAGTGCAGACATGTGGCGCGCTTTAATAACCTTCTGCTCTGCCAGGGACGGGTGGCATCTACAAAAAATTCATGTAATGTAAAGGAAGATTTGGGAGGAGGCAGTGCTCAAGATGGAGCCCAGGGCCTCCTCCAAGCTGGACAAGTGTTCTACCCCTGAGCTGCAACCCCAGCCCAAGCACAACATTTGAAAAACCCTTCAAGAGGATAAATCAAGTAATTCATTGCAAAATATTTGCTATAATAAAAGTATACAAGAAGTAAACTGTAACTGGTACACATTTTGAGTCACTCAGTTCAAGAAACATGAACTGGGGCAATAGCTAAACAGTGAGATAAGACAACTGATTGAGATGATACTGTCTGAATTAATAAAGTGAGAAAATTAAAGTATCATAGCTTAATTTGAAAGTCTTTCATAGCAGTTCAAGAGCAGAATCAACACTGAAAATTTATGCTGAAATCAAGAGAAGAAGAATTTCTGAAATGCAAAGGAATATGATAAATGAAGTAAAAAAAATGAAACTGGAGAACTTATACATTAAGACTACAGACACAAGCACGCACACACACACATACACACATCTCTGTATGGTAGCTTCAGTGGCAGAAGAAATAAATAAGTGAAATAAGATAAATAGTACCAAAATAGACCCAGTAAGTTCAGATTGAAGATAAAACTTGGAAATTATGTCTAACCTTGAGACTAGAAAATTTCTAAACTACAGAGCAAAATAGACAACACTAATAAATAAAGCTGCAAAAAAGTGGATATTTTAAAACTGAAATGTACATATGTAAGAAGCAGCCAACAAAGTAGATATAATATTGGCGACACATAAAATAAAGGTTTCATGCTTTTGACACAGAGTATTTTTGCAAATGTATACAGAAAAAAGCAATATTAAAATAGACAAAAATTATAAATAGAAATTGTAGGAACACAAATAGCTAAAAGACACTTTAAAAGAAATTCATCCAAATGCCTCCCCAGAATTTTTCAGCTAAAAGCACCGATGAAATTGGCACGGATTTACAAAATATACATATCCATACCGGTGAGGATGCAGGGAAACCGCCTGCACAGACTTTGCAAGCTTGTGAGCTGACACAGCTTCCGGGATGGAAACTGTGCAGTATACATTCAAAAGGCAAAACAAGACGGGATCCAGCAAGTCTACCTCTGTAAATTTATTCTAAGGAAGCAATTAGCAACATATACTGCCATTGATTTATAGTAGTAAACATGGAAAAAATATTTAAATGCTCTAAAACAAGAAAGATAAATATAATAAATATATGAAAGATTGCCAAACGGTCATTTGCAGGCAGAATATTATTCGATGACATAAAATATATATGGAATAACATTATGAGAAAAGGCCGTTTCAAACCAGAAAAATAAAGGATAGCAAATTTTTAAACAGAAATGTAAATGTGCACATATGTGTGCAAATGTATATATAGCTTAGCTCGAAATTGTCCGCCCCAGAAGCCTGCAGGTTAGGAGGTGGGGCTTTCGGGAGGTGACTGGAGCAGAGACACTACAATTCCCAGTGCGTTCCTCGCTGGTGGCTTCAGGACAAACGCTCCTGGGAGGCCGGGCCCAGATGGAGAAGGTCCATTGCCAGGGTATGCCTTTGGAGATGAAGCGCTCTCTCCCTCTGGCTCTCTTGTTCTCTCTGCTTTCTGACTGCCTCAAGCTGAGCAGCTTTCCCATCAGGCCTCCACGCCGTGAAGTTTCTGCCCTGGAGCTGCCCAAGCATAGACTGCAGCCTCTGACACTGAGCCACAGTAACCCTTCCCTCTTTAAGCTGCGGCGGTCAAACAGTTCATCCCAGTGACAGAGAAGTGATTGCATACATATATAAGGCAAAGGTCCAGGGAAAAAAAATGTACTGAAGTATTAATTTTGTCTGTGTGGATTCCAAGTAATTTTTAATTTTTTATGCATGTATCTTTAAGATCAAATCAGTCCTGTTATCAGAAGGGAAACAAGATCACAAATTTAAAAATTCATTCCAACACTAATGATTTATCATCCTAATAGTCTTTCCATTAGATGAAGAAAGGAAGTTTCGGAAAAATCAAAACTGTAAGCAGTATCTCAGCAATTATAAATTTTCAAAAACTAAGCATTAGATCTGTTGAGTTTTTGTTGAACTCTCACAGTCTATCACAATGTCCGACATACAGCTCAGGCTCAATAAAGATCTGAGCCGTCCCAGAAGACCCCAAGACCCCTGATGAAGACCACTGTGTGAAAGTGTTGTGCGCATTGTTACAGATCCTGGTTTCTAAAAATGACATGGAAAGAGATCCTTCCCATTCCCACTCTAAACCCACTGCTGGATGCAGATGAGAGGAGCAAGGAGCCCTCGGACCCGCAGAACCCCTGCTGGCCCTCTGTGGGGTGTGCAGAGAGGAGACTACTCAGCAGGGGAACTGAGGGACAGCGGCAAGCACTGGAAGCAAAGGCTCTAGGGAAACCGAGGAACTGTTGCAATTCATACAAAAGTGGAAGTTTCAAGTGGGGAGAGAGTCATGTCGCTGCAGACACCAAGGCACACGTGCATCCAGTTTGTTGAGGGCGAGAGGTTTCAGACAAAGCAGAGACAATTCCTCCACTGTCTCCAAGAAGCCCTGCTTACCAGATACTAGCTCGGCCAAGTCTCCTTTATCCTGTAGTCAGACGTCCTGTGTCTCTTAGTTTTTAGTCCCAGGATCCTGGTGGTTGTGCTGTCATCTACTGTGGATTAAATTGTGTCCCTCTAAATTCATTTGTCAAAGCCCTAGCCTCCAACATGATAGTATTTGGAGACAGGGCCTTTGAGGTGGTAATTAAGGTTAATTGGGGTCATAGGGTGGGACTTTAATCCAACAGGACTGTGTTCTTACAAGAGGAAGAGATACTCTCTCCTCTCTCACACTCTCTCTCTCCATCCCTCCCTCACCCTCCTTGTGCAGGGCAGGAAGGCAAATAAGGTCATGGCAAGATGGTGGCCATACAAGCCAGGAAGAAAGCCCTCTCCAGAAACCAGCTCTGTTGGCACCTTCATCATGGACTTGTAGCTTTCAGAACGGTGAGAAAGCACTGTTTGTTGTACAACCGCCAGGCGTGTGGTGCCTTGTTATGACAGCCTGAGCTAACTAATACATATGCTATCTATCTAAACTAGATACTCTCTCAGAGTCATTCTTCTTGCATACGGAAAGCAATCAGTCCATTTTTCAAAATCAAAAAGGGTAGTTTTTAAGTTTTCAGAATTAGGTCACTTTCTTTTTTTCAAAATATTTTTTAAAAAGCATTTAAAATGAGGAACGCTCGTCTTAAATGTGTACCATACTTTTTAAAAACGATTTTCTGTTGGAGAAAAACATGTGTGATGGGACAGGCAATACCATTATGATGTAAACATATTTCTACTAAATCTGTATTGCTGTCTGCCTACATAAGTAACTACACGAATGCATTATAATTTTAAATCAAAGTCTTGCAGCTCAAAAAATTAAATTACCACCAAAGTGTGTAGGAAGAGTTTTTGTGTGGTGGGAGTACAGACCTAAATATGTCTCCATGATGTCTGAGGATTTTAAGCAGAGTCACAGAGAGATGAAAGAACAGGGCTCATCCAGGCCTATATTTTGCTGTTTGAAGAAAAAAACCAAAAGTGATATTTTCCCATAAGCCCTTGCAGACAAGTTAAAGTTAGAGATGAGGGAAAAAATAAGCTGGTGTGATCAGTGATTAAAGTCAGAGAAGACTGGGTGATTTGAAGTAATAAAGCCATCAAATCCTTCTGAAACGTTAAAGCTTAAACAACACAAACCAATCCTAGGCTATCATTTCCCAAGGTCTCTCGGTTTTTCCTCTAAAGTTCAGGCCTAGACTAAGAAAAAATTTAGCACCTTATAAAAATATCACTGTGTGAAGTCTCCAAAGATTAACCCCACCACCACCAGGGAAAACACCAGTGCAGTCTCTGCCTATTTGTTTGGAGTAAAGTTTAGTCTTTGCGGAAAAGCAAAGCAATAGAGTCCCTGTCCTTGTGAGAGGGATGATGCTAGGCAAAGAGGACGATGGCCCCAAACATCACAGCAAAGCCACTCGCAGAAGCCAGGCTCGCCTGTGCTGCCCCAAACTGCACAGATCTCCTTTTCATTCCATGTAAGATTTTCACATTGGATTTCCTTTGTATTCTATTTTTTGAACTCCTTGGTATGTACCACATAATTATTCTCAAACTGAACTCTGTTCTTAGGACTGAATCTTCAATTTCTTAATATTTTGATAGTCTTGATCCATCCCCACAATGCAATTTTAAATGCTTTGTACAGAGCGGCTCCTCTACAAATACTCACTAGTATTTAAGTGGCCAGGTAAGTCAGACGATGGAAAATAACTGAAATGGGCCTCATGTTAAACAAAGCAACAGTTTAAAAAACAAAATGTGAACTGATAAATTAATACTTGATTAGCAAAAGGATTCTTTACCTCCCAATAAATTATATTTTAAGGACAAATTCCCTGAGAACACTTGAAATGCAACTTTATTTTCGAAGACTTTATAGCCACATTATTTTCAAAAATATATAGCACACACGCACACACACACATATATATAGTACTTATAATCTGAAAAAGTGATTAGCAAATTTCATTGACATTTATCAGTATAAAATAATATATGCAAAACAGCATCTCTCCCTCTTTCACACACACACATGCACACACACAGATTTCAACTAGTTGTTTTACACACAACACTACCTCATTGAAGTGGGGCAGGGCTGGGAACCCTCAAACTGGCAATGCTGAAATCTGTAACTATGTTGTGAGTAGCAAATTAGTTTTATAGCTTTGTTTCACCTAATGACAGGCAAACAAAATTTTTTTCTTTTGAATCTCATGCTACAGAGTCCCCAGACAGATTTAAGTATTCACACACAAATTTTATTTTTCTGCCAATATTTGTTATGTGTAATACTACTTTACAGACCTTAAGGGGGAACCCACATATGCAGCCAGATGCAACTCTATCACCCAAAACTCATCTGCCACCTGCTTTTCAATTTATCTGTTTGCCTACTCAGATCCCGGATTTTAGTCTGTTTGCAGGTTGCTTTAAACTGATCACACAATTAAAGCAAAATAGGAAATTTTTGAAATAATCCATCTTTTCTAGCAGATGGTTGAGTAGAAGATGGTTTTATTCAAACTCCGTCCCCCAGGTGTGCCCACTGTGTCTATGCCACTCTTCTCCCTCAACCGGAGAGAGAGAAGCACGCGCAGAGGTTCACATCCTGGGAGGCAGCAGGCACACATGCTCCTGAGGAGGGCTGAGGGAGCGGCAGGGTTCCTGGTCCCGCCTCATTGCCTGCCGGCTGCAGCCCCTCAGGCCTGCGGCAGCCCTTCCTTTTCCATTCATCCTCAGTTGGGTTCCCAGAGCACCCGATTCAGCATCATAGATTTTTAAAGGCAGGTTTCAGATCCAGTAATGAGAATTATTAAGGGTAGAGGCCCAGGAATTTTTTTTTTCTTCCAGCTCTGTGGTGATTCCTAGGAAAGCAGATTTTTACAAAGCACACAGCTTGACTCTCCTCCCTTCCAGGGCTTCTCATTTTCTCTCCCTTCCTATGGCTGCCAAGCCCAGGCTGGCAGGAAAAGAAAACAGACTGAACACTGCTGTCTACCAGCACTGACTGGATGGTGCAAGAGGCAAAATTAGGAAAAAGCAGCCTCAAGGCCAGGCTCCTCGGGAAACGCAGAGAACAGACTAAAAACTGCAGCTCTGAAAGATTCCTGACTGTGGCAAGGGTCCTACTCTAACATCTTCAGGCTCTAAACCTGCTGACTGCCAGTGTTCATGTCTTAAAATTCTCTTGTTCCCACCCCCACCATTTTCCATTGTCACCCCTCCAGCCTCCAGAACATTTCCTTGTAGCTGCTGTCCCATCCTACTCCAACTCAGTACTGCCAAAGAGAAGCTCTTCTGCTTCCTGAAGTGAACCCTTGTCAGGGGTCCTGTCCTAATCTGTCCTAATACCAACATTCTCTCAGGCACCCAGCACAAGACCGAGCCAAGACATATATAGAGTGGCACGGTGGTTCATGAACTCCATTCTTTCCATGATTCCAGTTGAAACCGAGCTGGACGAGAAACAAACCAAATTCAATGGTTAGGATCGATGTTGACCTTATGGAGAAATTTGATTCAAGTTCTTGTCCAGTTCTATCTGCAACCAGAATGGCAGAAAGAATTGAGTTTGTGAACAGAGGTAACATACAAAGGGCTGAGAACATATTACCAATATGAAACAGAAACATGAAATCATAAAAAATAAAAAGTGGGTCATTATATATAATGACCAAGTGAGGAGACCATTGTTTTAGCGAATGAAAATCTATTAATGTAATATACCACATTAATGGAATGAAAGACAAAATCATCTCAACAGTATGCAAAAAAACTCTGGAGAAAATCTAACACCTTCTGATAACAAAAACATTCAACAGCCAGGAAGAGAAATGATGTTCCTCAACCTGATCAGAGAGAAGCCCAAACAGCAATCTCGATGGTAAAGCATCAGAAGCCCTTTTCCTAAGATGAGGTAGGTACAACACTGGACTTTCCCCTATCACTTCTACTCCACCTTGTACTGGAGGTTGAAAGGGGACACTGAAGTAAGAAAGAGTATGTGTTTGGAGGAGGAAGAATGCAGACTGGAAGAAAGTAAAACTGTTTCTATTTGCAGATGACATAACCCTAACGAAGCCATAAAAAATTAGGATTAATAAACTGGTTCAGCCAGGTTGTAAGATATAAGATTAATATACAAGAATCCATTACATCTCTATATATTAACAATAAAAATCCAAAGATGAAATTTAAAAAACAAATTCATGCACTGTAGCATCAAAAAGAAAAATAGTTATGGATAAGCTGATTCCAATATCATGTGGACTCAGATTAGCCAAAACTATCTTGGAAAGATCGAAGTTTATGACTTCACATCTCCCAATTTAAAACTTAACATAAAGCTACAGTAATTAAGACATTGTATTATGAGAATGAATATATGGATCAACAGGAAAGAATTAAGAATCCATAAGTAAACCTTTAGTTATGGTTAACTGATTTTTGACAAGTGCCAAGACAATTCAAGAAACAATGATGAGGTTATTCAACAGCCATATATAAAGAATGAAGTAAATCTCATATCTTAGACATAAACTAGGTCAAAAGGTACCATACGCTTTAATGTGGCCTCTGAAACCATAAAACTCTTATTTGTGACCTTGGATTAGACAATTACTTCTTATATATGTCATCAAAAGCACATGTAATCAGGAAAATAAATTTAAGCCTAGGCAAAATTTTTATTAAATTTTTATTATATAACATCAAGAAAGTACAAAGAAAACCAACAGAATGGGAGAAGATATTTTCAAATTATACATTAAACCACTTTTATCCAGAATATATTAACAACTTTTACAATTTAACAATAAAAAGACAAATATCTCAATTTAAATAGTGGTCAAAAGACTTTGTTGACTGGAGATTCGGCTCAAGTGGTAGAGCACTTGCCTAGCAAGCGCAAGGCCCTAAGTTTGATCCCCAGCACCCCCACCACCACCAAAAAAAGACTTTGCTAAAGAATGTAGAGCCAGATAGGTGTCAAAATGGTGAGGACAGATTTTATCTAAAAATCTGTTGCAATATGGGAAGAGAACAGAGAAATGGGCTTGCCTCCAATTACCATCAGAATGAGTGGGGATTTACAGACAAGGACCAAGTTGTGGGAAGCAGGGCTGCTGATTCTCTTAAGAGGGTGCATGACCAATAAGTCACAAAAATGCTCACCCTCACTAGTCACCAGAGAAATGAAAACCAAAACCACGGTGACATATCACTTAACACACACGAAGCTGGCAATCAAAAAAGCAAGCAATAATAAGTGCTGCTGCAGTTTGCGGAGAAATTGAGGCTTCAGTTCCAGTTGGGAGTGTATAATGGTGTGGCCACTCTGGAAAAGAGTTTGGCAGTTTCTGAAAATATTAGAATTAGCATCTGACCCCAACATTCCACTCCATAGGGACACACCTTTGAAAACTGAAAAGCACATGTCCACATAAAAATTCATGCATGAGTATGCACAGAAGCATTATTCATAGAAGCCCAAGTGGAGAAACAATCTGTAAGTCCACCAACCGCTGAATGGATAAACAGAATGTGGCATATCCTGCGATAGGCTGCCACCCAGGCATAAAAGGAAGTGAGGGTTTGAGATGTGGTACAACACGGATAAACCTTGAAAATAGTACGTGCTGTGATGGAAATCAGGCACAAGAGACCGTAGATTTTCTGACCTGATATATAGGAAATACTAAGCATAAGCAAGTCCACAGAGAGAGAAAACAGATTAGTAGGACAAGATAAAGGGAGAAACGAGTGTTGAGTAGTCTGACACTGCTACACTACACTGCTACGTGAATAGGGGCTTTGGGGAAGTAGTGCACATGTCCTGCAATTAGTGGTGACCGACATACAGCTCTGTGAAATAACGAGCCATCACCAAACTACACACTTAAAATGGTGAATTTATAGCATTTATATCAAAGATGTTGTTAAATTAAAATAATGAAAAAGTACTTTGGACTACAAAGATGAAATTGATAAATTTCTAGAAAACGTGTTATGGTTTGTGCCTAAATATTCCTCCAAAGCCTCATGAGGTCATAGATGGGGCTTCTTCAGAGACAGCTGAATCTAGAGTGTGTGATGCTGTGATTAGGGGCGTGTGATCACTAAATCAATCTACTGATTGGTTTGGCACCGCCCTGATCCTGGCAGCCTGGATAAAATACAAGGCGCAGAAAGAAGCTGTTTAGGTCCCTTTTTGCTCCCTTTTGCTTGCCTTGCTGCCTCCTGCCTGTGCACCATGCCACCTCGCCTTGGATCCAGCTGACTGTAGATTGAAACCTCTACCAACTATGAGCTAAATAAACCTTTCCTCCCTTAAAATTGGGTGTTGGGTATTTTGTCTCAGCAACAAGAGAAAAGTAACTAAGACAATATGACAAAAAATTCCAAGAGTAGAGAAAACCTTGAAACAAGTCAAGAATTTTTAAAAATTAAAACAGCTACCAAATAGCTTCTCTTCTCTCTTCCCATGACCCCCCCCACCACCACTGCTACCAGCAAGAAGACTAAAGAGGCCCGGATCATTCTATTAATTTGAGAGATTACCTAAGAAATGCAAACATACCACCATATTTTAAACTGCATATTATTCCCCACATTAATAGATTGAAAAATCCTACTGCAACCAATACACAATAATCACTTGATAAAATCCAGCATCTACGTACATATATTTTTGAAGCTTATGAAGTTAAGAAAAGAAGAATTTTTTTTTTCTCTGTACAGGTTATCTAAAAAGTCTATATCCATCATTATACTTAATGGGGAAATTTTGATTGCATTTCTCTGAAGAGTAGAAACAAATAATTAGGATCGCCATCCTGACCCCTAGCACAGCACTAGAATTTCTCACCAACACCACAAAGAAGAAGAGAACTAAGAATAGAAAGAGCAGAGGTATAACTATTGTTTGGAATAATTTGTAATATTTGCTTAGAAAAACTGACAGAATCAGTAGAGAAACTGAGAACTCAGAATTCAGTCGGTACAACGGCCATGAAGATGCGCTGCCTCACCCCAAAAAGAGACCGTGCTGCCCTGCTCCTGGGGCTGCCGTCCAGAGTCTTCAACTGCCAGCTCCTTCAGGGATCTGCTCAGCTGCAGGCCCAAGGCCAAGTCCTTCCCAGGATACGGTGCTAGACAGATCGATCATCAGTCCGTAACAAGAGAGCTCCTTGCATAGGGCAGTTTTGAGACTGTAACGAATTTTGAGTATAACCCTCTAAACTAGTAGGTTTTGTATGGACCAGGAAATGAACGCACCTTTTCTTATTCTGGAGGATAGTCTCGACTGCAGTGCACGTCACAGGATGAGCTCCCTCACCATCTAAGGGTCACATAGCGCCTGTCCTTCTTCTGCTTGGCTGCTTCTCACCCCAATTCTGGAAACACATGTAGGCCTTCCATTCACATACCTGACTGTGATAATCCCTCTATAACTTATAACTATTCCGAGGTGAAATCTTCAGTAGCTCTAGAACACTAATTTCACCCTGTTCTAACCACTAACAGGTCTCGCTGCTCTTACAGTAAATCCCAGACTTACAAATATTTGAGTTGTGAACTTCACAGATAAAAATGGACCTCACATTACACACATTCACAGATGTGAACAGATCATGGAAGCAGCTCATGTGCCTGCTGGACGTTGTCACAGCCGTGCCGCTGTGCGCTCTCTGTGCAGTGTGATAGCGTACAGTAGCACAGTGCTCAGTCAGAGCCCAGGAGGTCCGGCGGCAGGAGGAAAAGCTGTGGTGACGGGGAGGGGTCGGCTAGGATGGCAAAGCAATAACCATGGAAACAAAAGTGAAAATAATTGTGAGATTGAACCGAGGTGTAAAGATGTAGCTGTCTCTCCTTCTTATACCATGAATCGCTCAACGACTGGCACAGTGCTAAAGAACAAGGACAAGATCGCGGGACGTGCAAAGTCTGCTGTGCCAGTGAAGTCAACAATAACACCCAAAAAGCATGGAGCAGTGATGGAGGACATGGAGAAACTCCTCAGCGTGCAGATGCAAAGTCAGCACCAGCAACAAGTCCCACTCGGCTTAATGCTTATTCAAGAGCAAGCTAAAAGCCTGTCTGAAGACTCGATGCAAAAACAGGGTGAACAGGGTGCATCTTTTACTGCCCGCCATGGAAGGTTTAACAGAGTCAAGGCTAGAACCACCTTCACCACGTGAAAGGAAGTGGGGAGGCTGCAAGTGCAGAGACCATGGCTGCCCAGGATTTCCCAGCCCTCCTACCCCAACGGGTTTTAACATCAATGACACAGGACTATACCGGAAGAGGAGGCCAGAACGAAGTTACGTCAGTGAAGAGGAAAAGGCGGTGCCAGGCTTCAAAGCAGCGAAGGACAGACTTACTCTGTTTTGGGTGGCAATGCTTCTGGCGATGTGAGACTGCAGCCTCTCATAGCTTACCGCTCAGGGAGCTAAGGAGCCCTCAGAGACGGCCAAGGGCTCTCTGCCTGCTGCGTGGAAGGGTAACCCCGGAGCCTGGGTTACACAGGCCGTTTCCCAGACATCCCATTCAGCACTCTTTTGCTACTTGACAATGCACCAGGTCACCCACAATTGATGGATGGCTTTCATCCCAGCCTCAAAGTAGTGCATCTGCATTCTACAGGGCTCACCCAACCTACAGACGGAGGTGTGACTGCGACTCTCAAGAAGTATTCTTCACATCACACGTTTCATCAGTCAGTGAAGACAACTGATGACACAGGAACAACCTTGTGACAATTGGGAAGAAGTTATAACATCTACAAGGCCATAAAAAACACACAATCTGTGCTTGGGTGAAGTTTTGGCTGTCACCATGATGAGGTTTGGAAGAAACTTTTCCCGCAGTTTGTTCATGAAGTTCATGGACTTGAGAAGATGGGTCCGGAGTCCAAACAGGTCTTCCGGAACTTCAGGACACTTAGCAAGAGGCTGGAGCTGGATCTGCAAGAGGACGACTTCACTGAACTCCCGCCATGCAACTCTGATAGAGTTAGAGGCCCAGCAGGAAGATGAGGAGGGCCAAGAGGAAGATGGAACCGCAGACCCAAAGAGACTCTCGACACAGGAAACGGCAAGGAGACCTTCTCTACCTGAAGAGGCCCCGCTAGTGTCTGAGGTGCAGAACCCCAACATAGGACATACAGACTGCGGCAGCTATCAGAGCTGTCTGGGGCTAGAGTCGTCTAGTGTGAGAAACAAGACCCGCTACTCACTCATCCCTGGATGGCTTTCTAAAGAGGCAGACACAACTGTGTCCTGCACAAACTTGTGTCGTCCACATCGGGTGTGGACGATCCCACCGATCCCACCGTGCCTGCCTCTGCTCCTCCTGCTGGTCCTTCGGCTCCACTGTCTCTCCTTCCCTCTCCTGTGAGTAATGTTCTTCCTGTCAGCTTGCTCCCTGCGAGCCCCTAGATGGCAGGTATTGTACTGTCCTGCAGCACCGATTTAAGGTAACTGTAAGAGGAGAAAGAGTTTATAGTATTCATGTATTGCGCGTGTGTATTTGGGCTTTCTATGCTTTACATCATATATTTGTGTCGAAAGTGTATGAGACTCATACGTCAGACTTACGAGTGCGTCTGGCTTACACGAACCTTCTCCCAGAACAGAGCTCATTTGTAAGTCGCAGACTCACTGCACCATATATTTCACACATTTATTACTTTCATTTAAGTAATGCATCAAATATAGTTGCAATAACCAGCATTTTGTTGTTGTGATCAAATACCTAACAAAGTCAAGTTAGAGGAGGAAAAGTTCGTCTTGGCTTGAATGGCTGCCATCCACACTCTGCTGCCTCCAGGGCAGGCATGGCAGCATGAGGAAGCTGCTGGCCTCATGGCAGCCAGGAAGCAGAGTGACAGGGGAAAAGCCAGAAAGGAAGAGGACAGGGACAAGACTGTCCTTTGAAGGTGTGCTGCCAGGGACCTACTTTCTCCAGCTGGGTCCCATCCCCTCAGAGCAGGGTCACCCACTAACTCGCCGAGGATCCATCCGCCGACGGGCTTCGTGCCCTCACAGTCGGCTCATCTCTCTCAGGCCCTCCTCGGAAGGCTGCTGCACTGGGGACAAGCCAGCACTTCCAGGAGCCTTCAGGAGGGCGCTTCGTGTTCAAACCACAGCAAGCTAACAGCCCAAAAACTCCCCACTTACCTCATGTAGCTGTAAACCAGCAGCTCTTTAGAAATGGACAGCATTTGGATGAACTGCCTGTATTCCAGCAAGGCAGAATAGACTATAGGTCCAAAAAGCTCCTCTTGACTCAACTTCTCATATATAACGTATTAGACTCACTGGGCAGAGACCAGTATTAAAGCGAAGCAAACAGAACTGTTTTCCAGCCTCAGTTCTGGTTGGCTTTCTCAAATGCCTGGTCAGTAATTCTGTAATTTCTCCCTACACTTATCACTGCCAATGATCTCATTTTGATTCAGAGTCTCTTTTCAAAAGTCATCCTGTAGATAAGTACGCACACATGAAGTTAGCCCAAGATTACCGAGCAGGGTCCGGCCAGGGCGATCCGCGTTCAGGCTGGATATTGTCTCATCAAGGCGGGACGGTGGCACCAGAGGCTACCAGCCCCACGCGATATGCCGGGCCGCGCACAGCCCTCCCTCCTGCCACCGGCTGCTAGCCCCAAAGGCTATTATTTGGAGGCAAACAAAGAAGCCAAATTACCCTTGTAGCAAGCCACCCAAAACAGCCAGATCATGATTAATTACTGAAAGCTTTCCTAATTACCCCCATTTCCAATTTAGGACTGCTGGACAAAGCCAAATACCCACCCCAAACCAATCAGGTAGACTGTCAGACTTCTAGTTAGCCACCTACTATTTCCCATGCCAACAGCCTCCAGTCAAAATCCTTCCTTCTGTTCCACTGCAAGGCTTTCCCCTTTCTCCACCTGTCTTTGAGCCTCTCCTAGTGCAGGTGATAGTGGCTGCCTCCCGATTTATCCAGCAAGCTCTAGATAAATAAGCTTTACTTAGTCTCATTTGAGTAGTCTTCATGTACTTCCACAAAAGAAAGAAATACTACTGTTACTATTCACACACACTGTGGTTGCATGAGGTCAAAGTATCAGAATCCATCTTCTAGAGCTAATTAGTTGGTTAATAATATTTCAGGATATAAAATCAATATTGAGCAATCAATTGTATAGCAACAATCAGAAACTGATCTTTAAAAGCCATTTATAATCACATCAACAATGTAAAAAAGTTTAGGGATAAATCTGACAAAATTTGTGTAAGACCTAAACACTAAAAGCTGTAAAACACTGCTAAGGGAAGTTCAAGAAGTGTTAAATAAATGGAAAGATATGTCCCTCCATGGAGTACAAAACTCAACATTGCTTAGACAGCAATTCTCTTACAAATTCAGTGCAATTTCATTCAAAATCTGTTATCTTTTATTTGTAGAAATTAACAACCTGATTCTAAAATGCATATGAATGTACAAAGAATTTAGAAAAGCTAGAACAACTCTGAAAGCAAAGAACTGGGTGAGGGAACTTACACTACCTACTCCAAGACTTAGTATAGAGGTTCAATAATCAAGAGCCTGGGTTCTTGACATCAATAGAGACAGACATGAACCAAACAGCAAAGGCCAGAAATAGGCCCCTACAAATGAGGTTGGCCAACTTTGGACAAGATGTGAGGGCATTTTATCAGCGAAAGGATATTCTTTCCAATAAAAGGTGATGAAACCTTTGGAGGAACACATGCAAAAGAATTAACTTTGATCCATACCTAGCACCATATAAAAATTACTCCAGTGGATTGTAGGCCTAACTCTAAAATCTAAAATGATAAAATTTCTAAGAAAAGAATTGGGAATAAATTTCCAAAGCCACGAATTAGGCAAAGATGTTATAGCTATGGGTATGGACGTTAATTAGGATTTCATCAGGAAGCTAGGCAGAGTGGGTGGGTTTAAGGGTGGCTTGTTGGAATAATTTCAGCAGGTTCAAATGCACAGGAACTGCCCCCAGTTGTATGATTCCTGGTCCTAGAGACGAGTGGACAGTGGATCAGAGTGTGAGGATCTTCCTTTTTTGTGAAAAAGGAAGGTGATTGAGGGTGTACATTTGGGTTGGTTGATTTGTACTTGAAAAACGAATGATGTAGAGGAAGCAAGAAGGGGGCAGGAGACCAGAGTAAGGTGGACGGTGAGGGCCTGGTGTGTTTAGCACGTGCACCCAGGGCGGGTATTAGCTTCCAGCTTACAGGGCCTGGAGAAAGATCAAGACAACCTCAGTGGGCACATAGCGCAGTGCTCACAAGGACCCCTACTTGGGACTACCCTGCTGCCAAAGAATTGGAATTATTAATAATTTTTCACGAGATCCCAAAAGCTGTGTAGCCAGACCTGCCCGGGGAGCAGTGGGAGGGAGGATTTAGGGCCATTAGTCCCTGCAGCCCACAGCTTCCCAGTGCCACGCTCTGTCCCTCTTCCAATAGTCACTGCTGCTGTCCAGCGGCCTCTGAGCTGCAGCTGCACCACTCTTCCCCGCACCGAGAGCCCTGAGTCCCTGCATGTCCTCAGGAGGGATGCAGGACCCCGAGGAGCCTCACCACCCCTCGCTGGCTCTTCCTAAACTTTCACCTCACCTTTGAATGCCATCCTTTCATGAATGTTCTTCAGCCACACTGTCTCTGTGGCCCTGCACTCCCGTCATGGAGTGGACGGATATACAGGGGAGGACAAAGAGGATGGGAAGAAGCATGGGCGTGACCGGGTTCCAAAGCAAGAGTTAACAGGGAAGCCATCTTGGAAGTTCCAAAGAAGAAAGCTTTGGAAAGTCTTGGGTTAACTGCCCTTCCAAAGTGACAGTGTAGTAAGAACTACAATCACAGAAACCATGTGGAGGGAGTGAGCTACAGCTTGGGCAAGGATTTCACACAGACTAAAGAACCAGAAGCTCAGAGAGCCCGGGTAACCCACCAGGTTATGGTTCCTCCATCGTGGCCTGTGGCTGACTGAGGGGCCTACACTTACTTCTGCCTCACCCGTGTCCAGCTCTCTGCAGTGTGAGCACTCGAAGGGCAGGGATCATCTGAATCCTTCACTGCTGAATCTGGAACTCGGAGAAACAGCAGGTGCAGAAGCATCGGAAAAAGTCCTGACCAGCTGCCAAATCTAAGAACACACTCTGCGCCACCCTGTGAAGGGAGTCCCGCAAGTCCTGTCTTGGCCTGAGTGGGTTAAGCACATTTCTGTATTCTACAGAAGCTGTGGGAGGCCAGGCCTGAACCCTGGTGCCCACTCACAGGTCCACTGGTCTTTCAGGCATGAGTGGGCAGCAGGCTGTCCCCCTGTAGCTGGAGACTAAGTCGCAGCAGCACTGTGACCCACTCTAGGCCCCGGTGAAGCCCCCTCTTCCGTGATCAAAGAGAAAGTTGTGGCTGAGACCCGCTCTGGGACAAACTCTGGAAGGGTCCTGGGGCATAAAGTAGTCTTGCGTTAATTTTATGTTACTTTACCTATAATAGAAGTCCTACATCTGAATTTTTCTATACTTGCATATTTGATCCCCCTACTCTGAGCACAGGTTATGTTGAATCATGTAAAACTGCTCCTTTTGTAAGCGAAAAATGATCAAATACTGGCACTCTCATGTGGTTCAACTTTATATTTCTTCTGTAGTAAGAAAAATAAATCTTGATTTTTTTTTCATAAAAAGGCAGGCTGTGAACTGTAAACATTTCTATTTTTCCTGACTCATCCAGTTTCTCTCAGTCTCAGTAATTCTAATACATTCTACGGATTAAAGACAACGCCACTAGAAATTAAGATGTTCTTCAGTAGGTGAGTGTTCAAGCTGCAGGACATCCAGAGAAAGAAAAATTATTCAACAAAAAAGAGAAATGAGGTACTGTGCCACAGAAAGACAAGGGGAACCTCAGACGCATACTACTCCACCCAGGGAGCAGGCGCTTCACACTGTACGATTCTGCATCCGACATTCTGGAAAACACAAACCCTTCAGTTGCTGAAAAGATCGGTGGTTAGCAGGGATGAGAACAGAGGAAGGGAAAGATGAGCAGGTGGAAGGTCCAGGACTTAGGGTGGCGAGAATACTTTGTATGGTACTATAATGCTGGACACATAGTGTACCTTTGCCAAAACCCATAAAAAAGTACACGGAGTGAGCCCTGCAGTAAGTTATCACCTTCAGGTGGGAATGGTGTGTCCAAGCAGGCGCACACAATTGTAGCAAAGGTACCAACACTAAATATGCAAGTTGTGAATAATAGGGAAAGAAATCCTTCTAAGAGTGGGTATTTGGGAACTCTTTGCGTTTTACACTCAAATTTTTGGCAAACCTGAAACTTTAAAAAATGAATTTCTTAATATAAAAATGCGAAGACCAAAGAGCAAAACAACAATAAACTCACCTTGCCTCTCTTTGCCAGGTGTGGGGCCACAAGGACAGGTGAGACTGAGGAGAGAGAAAGCACAGGACAGGCTGAATGCCCTGGAAGGGCTGTAGCATCTGCCACCTACGGAGGGGCCCTCCAGGAACACAACTGGGTCCCAGAGACACGCTCCATCACCTCTCCAATTGGCGCGACACTGACCTTTGTTTCCTAATAGCACGACTTAACGGCAGCCTTGAAATCCTTCTGTGAATTTACCACTTCCTTTCAAGCATTACAAGATTTCCATTTGGGGGTGTTTCTAAAGCTCAAGTGATGTTTCCTCTTATCTCCAAGCCATGTCAAGTCCAACCCCTGCGAACATTTCCCAGTAAAATGAATGCTCATGACAAGCAGTGTCCCCAGTGTTTTTAGACCTGCTGGTCTGGGAGGAAAGGGGCCTTCATTTTTATTTATGTCGTTTTTCTAGCCACGATGTTTCTCAAGGTTGAGAGATCCCCTGAGATGTGACATCTATAATTACAATCTAGCTGGATTTCTCTTGTCATCATCTTTAGGAAAAGCATGACAGACTTGCTCCCATGTTGCTATCTTGGTAGAGGCACCTATTTGTGTGTTTTCTGCCCCAGATCTGTACACTATTCAAGGACAACTGTGAGCTTCCATCTGCGGAAAACAAAGCATGTTTATTTCTTTCCTTTCTCTTGTATTCTCATACAATTAAGCAGAATGCCCACTTCCCCCAAACAGAAGTTCCCTTCGAATTAGTTATCTGCCAGCTGACTTATAAGAGATCAAAAGGCTTAAAAAAAACTTTAATGGAAATTTTGGGGCCAAAACATAAACAACATTTAATAAACCTCATTGATCTGTTAGCATTGGCACATAACGGGGCACAGAACCGGGTTAATGAGTCTCGCGAGCTCCGTCCCCGGGCTGCAACACAATCAAGAAAGAACCGCCCTCATCAACACACTGCAAAAGAGCCAAAGAGACTCCACTGACATACGGGGCAACAGGATCTGTGCTGACTCCGATATCAAGCGTTAAAGAAATGTAATTACTTTATTCACTACAAAACAACACACTACTACATAGCACTATACAGAACTATATCCCTCCATTATGAAAACTAACCAGAACATGGAAACACACACGATATTGCATTCAGGAAGTGTTTTTCTAGCCAAAATACCTGCACACTGTCTACATGGTCATAGATAGTGACGCTTCTTTTGGAGAAAGGTGTATAAGCTGACGGGGTGGGAGAAAGACAACTGAAGAAGCAGGGAATGCTTTCTGGAGCAAGAGACCACACGCAGTTTCCAAGATTTAGCTATTATGAGTTATACTGCTACAAACGTGGGTGTGCACGTATGCTTGTAATATCAGTTTTACTTCTGGGGGAAGATACCCAGAAAAGAAAAAGCTGGGTCAAATGGAATTTCTACTTTTAGTTGTCCGAGGAACGCTCCACACCGATTTCCATAGTGGTCGTACTAGTTTACCACTCCCACCAACAACGTAGAAGAGTCCCTTTTTTCCCACAGCCTCACCAGCGTCATTATTATTATACTGATTATTATACTGAGGGTAGCTGTTCTTTCTGGGGTATGATGGAATCTCAGTGTTGTTTTAATTTGTATTTCTCTAATGGCCAGTTATGTTGAACTTTTTTCATATGTTTAGTGGCCATTTGTACTTCTTTTTCTGAGAAATGACTATTCATTTCAGTTACCCGTTTTTTGACTGGGTCTTTAATTTGGGGGTTTAGTTTTTTTGAGTTCTTCATATGGTGCTAGTCCTCTGCCTGAAGGATAACTGGTAAAATACTTCCCATTCTGTAAGTTGTCTCTTCACGCTGCTGGTTCCTTGGCCGTGCAGAACCTTCAGAAAGTCCCTGCCTACACCTATGGTTCGTTTATACTAATAGTTTATTTTAGTTTGTTGAAAAGAAAGCTTATTATCTGCTTGTTTCTTTTTTGTAAGAAACTTTTTGGTTTATGCCTTGTACTGAGTTACTACTTTGGGTACAATGACACAGAGTGTAATAGCTATTGTTATTCACTTATTATTTACTTATGAACACTTGTTTTATTTTTTCACCCCCCCCCAAAAAAAGAAGGAAAGAAAGTAAGAAAGAAACCACCTGGTGACATGACACAAGTCTTGGTTTATCGATGCTGTCACACACCCTTCCAGCTCCCCTCCCCTGATGGACACCTGTGTGCCCAGCCCAAGCAACCTTCCTGTCTTTGATGCAGTTTTCTTCTCTTTGGGCTCAGTCTCAGTGGGGCACACAGACGGATGGCCAGCTAGCTGTTGGCACCGAGGTGTGCATGACCACGTGGCACGGTTGTAGTCACATGAGGAAAAGAACCTACACCTGAGCTGGGGCACCGGTGACAGCAAATGGAACCTCACCCTCCTGACAGCCCAGCAGAAGCAGATGGCCCTGGTGCCCAGAAGAGCGAGTTTAACAGATGCCAAAATGCTCTGCCTCAGCTCAGAAACCAAGACAGAGCTCGGAAGTCCTCTCTTGCCTCTGCTGCTTCTTCAGTGATTTTGTTCTGTGGTCTGGTTGTCATGGACACCATGGCCCAGCACCTTGCCTCATTGCACCTCTGCTCTGGACTTAGCCATTTCCTAGAGAGCCCTGACCCTGGGCCCATAATTATGGTCATCCCACTGTCATTCCAGCTGACCCGGGGACAGACCTCTGTGGGAAGCCATGGCCAAGGGCTTGAGCCCTACGGTTCCCTCCTGAAAAGAGGTCCTAGTGTATCCGACTCCTGAAGACACAACAAACTCTGCCAGGTCAGCTCATCAGGCATTCAAGAGCAGGAATTGACAGCTGCCAGGTACCCTTATGAAATATCATGATCGCCAGACTGCGGGACTACTTTTTAGTGCAATTTCTGGCCAACATAATTAACTGTAGAATTTACAGTTACAGAAATTCAATTCAGAGCCTAGGCAGTGCCTGGAAGGAGAAGAGAATTTAGTGTCACACCTGTTTCCTCCCTGGGGGCTCTTTTTACGTCTGGACTGGCTACACTGATTCATTGATTGGGAACCTGTCCTCATCAGTGGAGTGGAGTATTGATTTAAAGATCTGAGACTCTGGGACTCAGGATATAAAGTCTCTCGCCATATTTATTTTATACAGTCTACCATGTTCACATTGCATATAAAAACTTCTCCATACTTTATAATAAACATTTTCTGTTCTGCACATTGCAAGCTGATGTTCTTGTGTGTTGAAAGTGGAATTTTATATTCTTTCCACTAGCACAAGCGTCATAGGGCTTATCCAAGACTCTGCCTTGGTTGCTTCTTATCACAAAATGAACTTGAAAAGCAAAAGAAGTGTTTAAAACACACAAGGCTGGCTTCGGAGTTTCCCACATTTTGTTGTCATCGTTGTTGTTTTCTGCCCCCTGTCTTTTTACTCTGTCTCCAACAGCAACTCTGATGTGTAAATTTCTGGGAAGATTTGTTATCCCAGAACAACCACACGCCCCTGTTGGCTGGCCATCAGGGGAGGAGTGGCTATGAGGAAATCAAGTAGCTTCTTTCCAATGTAACCCGACTTGAGAGCCTGGATGTCTGCAGGCAGCACGCATCTTCAGTGGAGTGTGCATCTGTATTAGTTATCTTCTAGAGTCAATGGTTCACAAGAGAGCAGATTTAACACAGGACAAGTACAAGTTACAACATTCTCACACACAAGCCAAATGCTGGCAGAGCGCAGAACATCTGTCTATCTACTGGAGACCCAAAAGATCCAATCAAGGGCTGGGAGCCCACAGCAGTGTCCCATGTAAGTCTGAGTCTGCACTAAAAGGCTGACAAAATCTTTACTGGAGCCAGGGTATGACACAGCAGAGATGAAGACCGGAACTCCCCAGAAGGGAACAGCAGCCATCCCTGACGACAGCAAGGCCCCGAGCTCCTCCTGCAATGAGAACAGCCGAGTTCCCTTCAGGAGAACCAGCCACAACAGAGCTTCTCCTGGGAAACAGCCAGCCGCTATCCTCTGCTCCTGTTCTCCTTTATGGTGTGTCGGCAGAAATCCTCAGGTGGATCCTCTACGCCCAGAACCACACTGACTCAGTCCAGCTGGGCGTTCCTGCTCAGGCTGATCACAATAATAAGTCCACCACAGCACCTCTCAGTTGGATCCAGGATGCATCTTAGAGAGAAGAGTCACAGGACCCTAGTGCTGTCCACTCAGCCCAAACACCACACACCTCCAAGTCATGCCCCCTCCACCCATCACCACCCTTTCCTTCCAGATAAACGGTCCCTGCAAGGCTACCCAAATCGGTACTAAAGAATGCACCGGAGGTCACCGACATTCCATCTTGGGATGTCCCTTTCCGTGCTGTTTAGCACAGGATGACAGATGCACTCGAGGGAGGGATGAGAGCGAGTGCTTAAATCAGCAGCTCACAAAGCGGCTGTCCACTCACCAGAATCCTTGAATTTTGCCCAGCTTTTTATCACTGTCTCGGTGGTATTTAAAAAGAGAAGAAAACTTTCAAAACTGCAAACCTACAGTTCTACCTCTAAGCACACTAATTAGGAGGGCACGCCCTCCTCCTGGGCCGGCACAGCTGCAGCAGACAGGCCAGCAAAGGTGCCTGCGTTTGCCAGCCTGAGGCATCTTTCACAGTATTCCCTTTTGCTTTTTATCACATTCGATCTGGAATTCTTTCTGGTTTAAGGCAAAGGTCACTTTGTTTTCTCTCTTCCTCTTGGGTGTAAGGGGCACAGCACAAAGTCTCAGGCCGCGCTCAGAGAAGTGCCCAGGCAGAACTCACGTCAGCACGCAGCCCCAGGAGGCTGCACACTGTGGCCCACAGTTAGCTCATTAGCTGGCTTGCACCCCAGGGGTCCCAGGCAGGTATGCTGGCCTGGCTGGTTTCCCAGGTCCCCTGCTTCCCCTTTGATGCCAGCAAAGCTGGGCTACAGGCCACTTCCGTGCAGTCTGTCTTCTGAGATTCCGTACTATCCACCTGCAGTTTCCCGTCCCTTTGTCTACTGCTGAAACCGCACTTGCTCTTTCCTGGCGAATCCAGCCCTCGGCACCACACCGCACACTCTGCTGCTGTCCCCACCTCACCACAAAAGCCTCAACCCCTGGCAAGGCAGTCGGTGCGCTCTGCTTGTGTTACAACTGCTGTGCACACACCAGCCTCTGTTCATGAGGAACCCAGATGCGGTAGCCCAGGCAGTACCACCAGTCCCTGTACTCAGGGGGACTGCACTCTGCACCTGGCATCTACTCAGAATGCAGTGCATTCCCCTTGAATTGAACACAGCATGAGTGAACTCAGCTCGCTTGCCTCATCCTTCCTCCTCAGACGGAGCAGGTGAAGGGGCAAGTGACAGGAGCGAAGGGTGGTGTTTGGAGAATCTCCCGAATAAGCATTGTATGCATTACCTTTCAGAGTCAACGGTTCACAAGAGAGCAGATTTAATACAGGACATCTACACATTACAACATTCATGCACACAAGCCACATGCAGGAAGAGGGTAGAACGTCTGTCTTTGCACTGGAGACCTGAAAGATCCAATCAAGGGCCAGGAGCCCACGGCACTATCCCATGTAAGTCCATGTCTACACTAAAAGTCTGAAGAAATCTATACTGGAGCCAGGGTACGACACAGCAGAGATGAAGACCAGAGCTCACGCAAAGCCAACAGCAGCCATCCCTGACAAGAGGAAAGCCCTGAGTTCCTCCTGCGATGAGAATAGCCGAGTTCCCTTCGGGAGAACCAACTGCAGCAGGCCTTCTCCTGGGAAACAGCCGGCCACTATCCTTCTGTTCCTGTTCTCCTACATGTTGTGTCGGCAACAATCCTCAGGCGGATCCTCTCGCCCAGAACCACACCAACTCAGTCCAGCTGGGTGTTCTTGCTCAAGTGAACCACAATAAATCCATCACAGATTGTTCCGGTATTACAGCTGGGCAATCACATAACTTCTCTGACCCTCAATTTTCTCAGGTGGAGAAATGCGAAAGCATAATATCTACCACTTGAGGAGCCATCAAAAGGATAAAGTGAGGACAGGAATGTAGCTCAGTGGTAGAGTGCTCAGCTAGGTTTCGTCCCCAGCACAGCAAAAAAAAAAAAAAAAAGGATGATGTGTTAAAGTGGGTGCCATGCCAGTCCTCGATAAACGGAGCTGCTGCCACACATGAGACCTCAGGCCAGGAGGCACTGGACCATCATACAAGCCTCACCTGCAGCATCCTCCATGGCTTGGAGGCTGGCTTGTTGGTACCTGCACTAAAACAAGCAGGACCCCGAATTCAGTCCAAGTCCTCCAACAAGGAAGCTACGAAGCGAAGGGGCTGAGGTGCTGGCAAGTCACTCGGGGCCATTCTCCTAGGGCCTCTCCAAGGTCTGTCCCGTCCCTCACAACGCGCCTCGGAGAACCTCGGTGGAGACTTCTGCTTCCACCCGAGGGCACAGGCCTCTGCCCTTTCCCTAGGTCCTCCAGTGCCAGTCTTCCGAGAACGTGAAATGTGAACCTGACCCAGCAGAGATAAGCTCAGAGCCTTGATCTGCAAGTCAATGCCCCACTCTGGATCTGAAACATGTTTTCTATGTCTGAACATCATTCGATATTTAAATTTAGTGTCGACCTATCCATCTCTCTTTCTCGTGTTCTCTCCCATCTCCCCCGGCAAATATTTATCAAGCCCCACAGTGCAGAGTGGAATCTTTCTTACCACCTTCGTGGTTCTGTCCCAGGGTCCTCACACCGTATCAGGCTGTTAGTGTGTGGCCACCCTCAGTAGCCAGGCTATCCTACTTGTCAAGCCAGGCTTGCAAGCTGGGTGAAAAGGGGTGTTGCTGAAACTAGGGGAAAAGAACACTTAGAGCGCAGTAAACATCCCTATTCCCCAGCTGATTCCACCCCCAAAAGCCGGCTCGAGTCTCTGCGTGCTACATATATCTGCCCCCTTTTAGAAGCACGGAGGTCCCTACCCGCGGGCCTGAGAGTCCCATCACTTCCCACCCCCGTGGCTGCAAGAGAGGAAACTTCACTGACAAAGTCGATGATTCTTACTTGCTTTCCTAGAGCAGCACTTGGCTGAGATTAATTTTCCTTTACCTTTCCTGCTAGTGCCACTGCTATTTCTCAACATTACTTCCTAAGGCTTCAACCTGGGCCAGCATGGTGTTTTATCAACGAGTGAAATAATGGGTACTCTCACTCTCAGGAGCCTACTGACTTTACTTCACTCGCCTCCTGCCCTGGGCGCTTTGACCTGTGCGCCAATCCCTCAGGATGGCTTTTCAGCCCAGTGTCCTCAGTGAACAGGTAATGGTTGGGGCTCATTCCCCCTCGTTTTACCTTTAACTTTTAGTCTAGATCAGTGATGGTGAAACTTTTAGAGACGAGTGCCCAGACTGCAGCCCCAAACCCACTTATTTATTGCAAAGTGCCAACACCACAATTAAACCTGAATACTGAGGTGTTAATCTAGAAAAAAACAACTCCTACTTTTATAACATCTTTTGTCTTAAAAGAAAAACAACGCCCGTGCCATAGGTTTGCCACCACTGCTCTAGGTTACCTCTGCCAGGGTCTGTCTGTTTCTGTCTATGGATAGATAGATGGATAGAAGAATACTACATTTTAATATAACATGATGCTTAGACATGTAAAACACGCTTCAGATCTCTATTGCTCATTCTCTGTCTTCTTTCTGTCCCCAACCTTCTCTCTAACATGGAAACAAAGACAGTGAAATAGAAGCAAAGTAGGACAAGAAGAGAAACAAAGCATTTTCTTTATTCCAAATTTGCAGATTTCTGAATGGTTTTAAATTCAAATACACAAAAGAAAGAAGCTATTCAAAAATTTAAAACTATAAAAAGGTTTAAGGAGAAAAATGATAAAAGGCAAAAAGTCAGATCTACTGGAAGTCAGGAAGAACATCAAAGGAAATAAATTTTAAAGTATTCATTTTTCTTACTAATTGTTCTAACAGAAAACAATTTTTGCAAAATAATAATCACAGCAACAAAGTTTTCAATTTTATATGTGCTCATGTATAAAAGTAAAATGAATGACGGGAAGGTACAGGGGACAAGGAAGAGGAATTAGAACCGCTGTACTGCGTTATTACAAGGTACTCACACCACGCAGGAAGCAGCATAGTGTTCTTGCAAGCGAACTTGGATTGGGTATAAATGTATGTAGCACACTGCAGAGTAATCATCTTAAAAATGTACAAAATGAGTAAAACTAATAAGCTAATACGTAAGAGAGAAAATGGAATGTGAAACGTTTAAGAAGAGTGCAAAATTTGATGCCAAAAACAAGGGCAGTAAGAGAAAACAAGAACATTAGCGCAGACACGTCAGTAATCACTTTGTGCCCAGACAGCAACAGACACATCTTCAAGGAAGAGTTACAGGTGTCCAATAATCATGTGAAAAGATGTCCCACATCAAACACTGGCGACAGGATTCGAATGTGTCACCCAAACCTAATCCCCAAAGCAACACTGCTGAGAAGGGGGACTTCTAAGTCGAGATTAATTCCCAACTGGGTCACGGACAGATTAATGTCGTTATCACAGGAGGGTCTGTTGTCTCAAGAACGGTCTGTTTTAAAGTCAGTCTGTCCGCTCTTGCGCTCGCTCTCCATGTGATACAATTTACCACGTTGTTACAAAGCAAGAAGTCCCTCCCAAGTGGCAGCCACTTACTTGATCAGCCTCCAGAATGATGAGAAATTAATCTTTATAGATCACGCTGTCTTTGGTATTCTGTTATTGCAGCACAAAACAGACAATGACTTGTGTCTCTGGGAAAGTACAAAATGACAAGTAGATCCCACTACATGCATATTTTAAAAATAAAAGTCCAGAACACTAACAACACCAGGAGCTGGTGGGATGTGGAGCAAGAGGGTCATCGTTCATCACTGGTGGGAATGAAAAGTGGCACAGCCACTTTGGAGACAGTTTGGTGGTTTCTTACAAACTGAAAACACTCTTACCCACACTATCCAGCCATTACACCCTTTGATATCTCCCGAAGGAGTTGAAAACATATGTGGAGTTGCAGTTTACACACAGATGCACACAGAAGGTTTATTCGTAGCTGCCAAGACATATAAGCAGTAGCCTTCGGTAGGTAAATGAATAAGCTGTGCTACCTCCAGGAAGTTGAATCTTTTTAAAATTTTTCAGGAGCTTTGCTATTTTTATTGGTGTATGTTGGCAGTATATAATGATTACGCTATGGGGCACTGGTACATGTACATAACACATTTTAATTCTTTCTATGTGCCTTTCTCTCCTCTTCCTCCCCCATCCCTTCGTCTCTTGGTTTCCTTCCCATTTACAACAGATCTATCTCTCTGTTTCCTGTTAACTGTCTTTTATTTTGCTTTTCAATTTATTTATACTTTGAGTTTCTCACATAAGAAAAACCATGTGATATTTAAGTTTGTACGTCTAATTTCATTTAACATAGCCTCAAGGTACATCTATTTTCCTGCAAATGTCTCAAATGTGTCCTCCTTTATGGCAGAGTAGTACTCCACCATGTACAACCACCACGTTTCCCTTATTGAACCAATCAGCTATTGATGGATATGTAGGCTCCTTCCAGGATTTAGCTATTATGAAGTATGCTGCTATAAACATGATTATACTTGCATCACTGTGATATGATATCTGTACTCTTGCAGGAAGATACCTAGAAGGGGAGTGCCTTGGTTAAATGGAACTGCCACTTTTAGCTTTTAGAGGAATCTCTGCACTGATCTCCACAGCAGCTATATACTAGCTTACATTCCCGCTAACAAAGTAGAAGGATCCCACTTCCCCCAAAGCCTGGCCAGCATTTGCTATTAGTTGATGTCTTGATGATAACCATTCTTTCTGGAGTAAGGTGGAATCTCAGTGTTGTTTTAATTTGCATTTCTCAAATGGCCAGTGCTATTGAACATTTTTTTTCATGTATTTAATGGCTGTTTGTATTTCTTCCTCTGCAAAGTGTCTATTCATTTCAGTTGCCCAATTTTTGACTTGGTCTTTTATTTGGGAGGGTAGTTTTATTGAGTTCTTTATTCTAGATACTAGTCTTTTGTCTGGGGAGTAGCTGGTAAAATTTTTTCCCTTCTATAGGTTTTCTCTTCACTCTATTGTTTCCTTTGCTATGCAGAGGCTTCTTTAATTTGATATAATCCCATTTCTTGATTCTTGATGTTATTTCTTGTGTAATTGGGGTTCTATTGAGAAAGTCCGTGCCTGTGCCTATGTTTTCAAGAATTTTACCTATTTTGTCTTCCAGCACATTATGTTTCTGTCTTAATGTTTAGATGTTTGATCAACTTTAACTTAGCACACGGTGAGAGACACGGGTCTATATTCAACCTTCTAAATGTAGGCAGCCAGTTTTTGCACCACCATTATTCAGTGCTAAAAAGAAATGAAGTTTCAAGCCATAAAAAGGTACAGAGGAAAATTAAATGCAGATTTCTCATTACTATGTGAAAGAAGTCAATGTGAAAAAGATACAAACTGTATGATTGCAACTATATGACATACTGGAAAAGACAAAACTAAGGAGACATTTAAAAAAACCAGTTACTGGCAGGCTATGGGGAAGCCAGGAATGAGTGCAGATATCTCTCAAGGAAGTAAAATTATATGTATGATACCATAATGCCAGATATGTGAGTCTACGTTTGTCCAAACCCACAGAATAAATAACACCAAGAGTGAACTCCAAAGTAAACTATGAATGACAATACCAATATAGGTTTAACTAGCATTAACAAACAGGCCACTTTGGTGGAAGATATTGCTAGTGGGGGAGGCCACACACATGTGGAGCAGAAATTATACACAATTTCTGTGACTTCCATTCAATTTTGCTATAAACTAAAATAGCTCTGAAGAAAATAAAGTTCATTCCAAAAAAAGCAAAACTAATATATCTGGTGAATGATACATCAATTATTAAATCAATCAACCTCATCATTATGTTCGTAGTCTAAGCTGCTGGTTGACTGACTTTGAATATTAAAGCATAAACACAATTTAAAATATTCAGCCAATGATTTATCTGTCATGAGACCAACATCCAGAATACACACGGTACTTGAAAAGCTTAATAACAACAGCAACAAAGAACAAGTAATCCAATTAAAAATGGTCAAACGATCTGAATAGATACTTCTCAGAAAGAAGAAGACAATCATATGAAAAAATGCTCAATATTATTAGCCATCAAGAAAATGTAGCTCAAAACCACAGGAGATCTCCTCCCACCCCAGTGACAATAGCTATTGTTAAATAAATAAATAAACAAACAAATAAATAACAAATGCCAGCAGGATATGGAGAAAGTGGAACCCTTCCATACTTTAAATGGGAATGTAAATTAGCACAATCATTATAAAGAATAGTATGGAGATTCTTCAAAATACCAAAAATAGAACTATCACAGGATCCACTATCTCTTCACTGGATATGCATCCAAAAGAAATGCAATCAGCAAACTAAAGAGACACATACACAGCCATGGTTAAGGCAGCGCTATCCACAGCAGATGAGGTATGGAATCAGCCCAGGTGTCCATCTACAGATGAAGGCAAAAGGAAACATGGTGTCTGCAGACATGGAACACTACTCAGTCATAAAGAATGGACTTGTCCATTGCAGCAAAGCACGTGGAACCGGAAGGTGTTATGTTAAGTGAAATATGCCAGATGCAAAAAGATAAGTATTGTATGTTCTCTCGCATATGTGAAAGCTGAAAAATGTCAATCTGAAAGCAGAAAATGGAATAGTGATTAATTGGGAAAGTTACATGTGCAGAGGTGGAGGAAGTAAGAGGTTAGATTTGAATAGTGTGTGGTATGTGACTATTTGGAAATATCACACTGAACCCCACTAATATGAACATTTAATATGCCAGTGAAACATTTTAAATGAACAGTAAAACATAATTTTTAAAAAGCCAAAAAGAGGTGATTGGGTGGTAAGCTGAGATATGATCTAATATACACAGTTTAAAGCCATATTTCTCAAATATTAGTAAAAGAAATTCTCAGATGTTCACAGATCAAAATTCTGAAGGATTTGATGAGTGTTTCCTGGAAAATCTAACTTTAAATCAGTCTTCTGCAAATTATCTTCTGATTGTTATCACGGAAGAAGGAAACACTTTCTCTGGTAAAACATACACATTCAAATTATCCTCAAAAACCAAAACTTTTAAAGTCCACAAGAAGGCCTGGACTTGCGATTGTGTCCACATGCCCCGGTCTGAGAAACGTGACGCTAAGCCTCGTGCACTGTGCTCGGTAGGCAGACGCCGAGCGTCACTAACAGGCTTTTGTTTATTTCTGTCTTTCTAAATCTGGGCGCTCTTTCTTGACAACACGGACACGCAGTTCCTCATGATCACACACATGACAAAAGCCCAAAGATAGAAAAGCAAAACTGCTTGAAGTCTGAACTTGAACACCTCACTTGTCCGAGGTGTTTGCTACAGCAGAACTTCGTTATGTATGTGACGTCATTGCATTCTCCACACATCGTATGTACAAATCCTGTCTACAGAAACGACACAGGGAGCTCTTGCATGATTTTTGTATTTGATGAACGAGAAGAAGTTGTGTTTTTTTCTGAGCAAGTCATTCTGTATCTGCCTGGTGGAGAGCGCACGCCTATGTTTCGATCTTCTCGTTTGTGTGGCTGTCCTTTCTGCTACTGTCTTAACTCCCGACCCGAATGATGCATGATTTTTCATCCTTTTCATCTGAGGACGCCCAGCGTGTAGGAAAATGGGCTCTACTATGCTGCATTTACACAATGTAGATGTCCAGAAAATATGTTAGAGAATAAATGCAGGCACGCACCAGGATCCTGGCTCAGAAGAGGATGCTCGGAAATAGCTGCGAGTTACCATACATAGTACTCTCCGGACACTGCGCCTCTTGGCTGACCTAAACATAAGCACACTAGTCACTGTGGCCTTCTGCACTTGGCATTTAAAGCGCTAGTGCAGCGAACATAGATTCATATTCCTTTGCTCAGAAAGCATTTTGTGAAAAATTCTATATGCCAGAATCCCACTGTCAAAAGATTAACTTCAAAACTTTGTTTACTCCTCAATAGGATCAGAATATTGATTAGTTCGTAAACACCAGCACCAGTATTGCTTATCTCAGGCTGGCCAGGCATCCAAAGATATTTGAGTCTCAAAGTACGACAGCCAAAGAGTTCCTTTGGTGCTTTCTGGTGTCTTTGGCTTATCAACCTCACACTTTTACATTATTTCTTTCAAACGTGGCCGTTCCTTCCCACTAACAGAGTGTCAAAGAAAACTGCCTTGACTAATCCTTGCACAGCAGTGTAGCCATATGAAGACACCCTTTGAAGCAGGAAAACTTAATTGTCACATAGCCTATTATTATATAGACTAGGATAATGTAAAGGTCAAATCTTGTCAATTATGCAGATTGAAAAATGAACAGGGGACAATAGCTGGACAGTGTCCAGCTAGCAGGGCCTCAGAAGGGTCACTAACAAAATAAAGATGACACTGTACAACACTTTCCTTTCTTTGAAGAAAATAAAACTTTTTTTTTTACATCAAAGGATGTAAAAGGATGATTTTTTTTACATCAAAACCTAATGGGAACACCTGAAACAAAGGTTTCAATAAAGAATGTCATAACACTCTTCAAAGAAAATATGGCAATGAAAATGCAGCTTAGGAGAAAATTAAAAAAAAGAGCGTATTTTGCATTTTTATTAGCAGATATTTCAAAGGCAGCTTGGCGACATCTTTCAAACATTTGGGAATGTGGTTGTCTAAAGCCAAAACTCACCTTGACTTATTGACACAGCGAGTTTCAGTCCCCAGAGGAATGCACCACACTGCAAAAAAAGTGCTTCACCTGATGGATACGTGGAGGGGTGTGTGCTGCTACCACAGGGCCGCGTTAGACATCTTCCCCCAGGGAGACAACAAAAATGAGATGGAAGGAGCAAGCAAATCAGAGAAACGGGAAAAAATAGAAACGCGAAAGAAAATAAAAAGATGCCAGAAAATATCATCTCCAAAAGGGCACTTTTCCTGGATGGCAATTAATTCCTTAAAACCTAATATTTATGGGGTCTTCTCTATGTCAAGACACAATGAGAAAAGAAAAGAAATTAAAGGCATGACCCTTGTCTTCAACATGATTGCAATTTAATTGAAAAATAATGATTAAATGTTGAAAGAAGAATAGAGGGGAATAAAGAGATCATTAAAAATCAAATTATACAATGATAATTATTTTCATGGTTTACATATTTATTACATTACCTTTCTCTGGAATTTTAAAGTGAAAATTGTTCTAAAATTGAATAAAAGATAGATATTCCTGTTTCAGGATAAGATGACTCGATACTATAAAGATATAATTTTTTCTAACTGATTCTTAAAATTGATGCAATTTCAATTAATCTTTCAACTGAATTTAGGAAGTATTCAAGCATTTGTATGCATCAAAAATTATACACTACATAGATAGCTAAGTCAGCTCTTCAGCAGAAGAGGTAAAAGATACGATTTTTCTCTCTTAAATATCAAGGCACGATACCACCCATTATAATTAAACACAGAATGGATGATCCTAGATGAGGCAAGCGGTATCATGGAACAAAATAGAAAGAGCTAATTCAGACTCACATGTGGACAATTAACACACAGCAAAGATGACACCCCAAATGGGGTCCAAAAATAGATGGTGCATGGTAGGGAAATTGTTTTATTGTAATTGAAATCAAAGTGGATTTATACATTACACAACATGGAAAGGCAGGCACCAAACAGATATACAGATGTGAGTATGAAAAACAGAAAAGCCAAATGAACCAATAATAGCACAGTCAACGTTTTTGCAACCTATTTATAGAAAAGACCTCAAACTATAAGGTAAAAAGTTTATTACATTATCACATAAAAATTATTACGCTTAAAGTTAACAGAGGATACCTTGAACAGGTACAATAGGAGGATGACAGAATGGAAGAAGACATTTACAAGGTCTAAATCCAATATGGGATATATGAGGAAATCAAAAAGAAAAATACAAGAATACCAGTAGAAAAACTGACAAAAGATAAGCATAGGAATCAGAAAAAGGGAAAACAGTCTAATAACATGTGCAAAAATTGCTCAAGCTTTGTAATAGTAAAAGAAATGCAATTTAAAATAATAAGATACCAAGTATCAACAAGATTAGGAAAAAGTTGGAAAGCTGAATAAAGTCAATTATTGGCCAGGACACAGGGATCTGGGAACTCTCACATACCAGTGAGACGGTGAGGCAAGGCTTAGTCGACTTAGGAAGCAGTACACCTTATGATGCAGAAATTCCACTTTCAGCTGTATGTCCATCTCAAATAAATTCCTGCACAAGTTTGTTAGGGACTTTGTTAGGGATGCTTGTCACAGTACTGTTTACATTAGTGGGACATTGGAAGTAATCTGCATATCTAACTCTAAAACAACGGTAAAATCAAAATTTAATTGATCCTTAGTAGTCAGTTTTCCTGTTGTGGGACAAATTATCCAATACCACAGTTTAAAAAAGGTAAGTTTCATTTTGACTCATGGTTTCAGGGATTCAGTCTAAGGTCAGCTGGCTGCAAGGCATAAACAGCATGGTGGAAGGCCTAGTGGAAGAAAGCTATTCATATCATGGCAAACAGGAAGCAGAGCGACAAAAGGGAGGAACTGGGAGCGAGAATGTACCCTTCCAAGTCACACTCCAAGTGACCACATCCAAGCAGGCTCCACCTCCCAACACATGAGACTTTTGTGGGACATTTTAGATCTAAACCATAGCACTCAGTATGGAGTTCCATATAGCAGTTAGAAACAAGAGATCAGATACACAGATAAGAATGTGGATGCTCTTAGAAACATACTGCTGATTGAAATAGCAACGTAAGAATCACTGTCACAGTACAGGCCATTTGTACACATGAAAAATATATGTCTACACTGTGCATCATGCTATCCTTCCAAAGAGCACACTACAGAAATGGAGGACAAGAGTAACTTCGAAGTGGAGAACCCTGACAAGCCCCATCTTAGCCGCAGTTCACAGTCAACGGGCCCTCCATGTAGTGTGACAAGAAGGGCACTCAGTCTCCGTGGTCTAATTGGGGGAAAACACCAGATGAATCCCAACCCCAGGTCATTCTACTGAACGCCTGACTAGTGATCCTCAAAGCTGTCAAGGGCACAATGGCTATATGTAGTGTGAAATCTGGGTGATCCTGGGACAGAAAAAGGGCGTGAGGAAAAACTAAGGAAATCTGAATAAAGTTTAGACTTGACACTTTGTAATGTATGTTATATAATAACAATACATCAAGATTGCTCCATTAGCTGACAAATTTGCCATAGTAATGTAAAATCTTAACAGTAGGGGAAAGTGGGTCAAGGGTATGCAGACATATCCCATACTTTGGAACTTTTCTCTAAAATGTAAAATTTTACAATTATACTTTTAAAAAGTCCATGTGGGGCTGGGGATTTAGCTCAGTGGTTAGAGTGCTTGCCTTGCAAGCACAAGGCCCTGAGTTCGATCCCCGGCACCACCAAAAAAAAAAAAAAAAAAAGTCCATGCCCACCAAGCTATACATCTTTTAATGAACACGTACAAATAAAAGATATATCGAATCTATAAAATGGTTACCCTTGGGGATATAGGGAGAGGGTGGGCAGGAGAAGGGACTAAGAAGAAAAAAGACCGTAAACTTCCCATGTTACAGAAGAAGGAAGAAAATCGGGAAAGGGTAAGGGATCTGGTTCGCACTATACTCGCAACCCCAGTCTTCTGACCTGAGTACACCAAATTCTTCAGTAATGCCGGTTCCAAGGATAAACCAAGAGGAAACCCCTCCCGAGACAGGAAATGGGGAGCTCAGCGGTGAGCCCACAAGGAGCAGGACCCCTGCGATAAGAGGAAAAAGACAGTGTGCCTTGGGGCTTCAAAGCAAGGTACAGCACGTGAAGGGGTTAAAGAAAGGAGCTGGGTTGAAGGCCAGTGACAAGTGGGAAGTGAGATGAGCTGCACAACAGAGCGAACGATGATCAGTGTGTCATCAGGTCTGTGGAACTCATGAAAAACACAAAGGAGTCAGGGAAGTCTCCGGGGATGGGGAAAGGCTGCAACTCAAGGGCTAGAAAGTGTCCTCAGGAGCCCAAAGGAGAGTATCTGCTTCAGAGAAGAGTTTGGTTCTGTTTTGTTTGTTTGTTTTGTTTTGTTTTCTGCTTTTTCTTAGTAAAAAGTGAAATCTTCCCAAAGACTGTAAAAGCCTTTCTAGCAGCTGGCACAGTGGTGGCAAGGAATGTCACAGGACTGAAGGGAAGCTTGCGGGGCCGCAGGGACAATGAGATGCAGCAGGCATGGGGAGGGGTGCTCTTATTACAGACAGCTAAGTTACACGGAAATGTTACCAGCAGTCAGACGGGGCTGGGCCCTCGAAGGAGTCAGTGCAGAAGACCAGAGTACACTACAGCTATGGCTGGAGGCGCGTCCACTGAAGGCCAGACCTCGAGATAAGGATGGAATGACCAGAGCTACACACCTGCCCGAGGGATGAACAATGGAGTGAAGATCACACTCATCCCGTCCGATAAAGTCTAGACAAACATCGGTCACCCGGGTGGGTGACCAGGACCCCCAGATCCACCCCATCCTGGAATGTCTTTCCTCTTTCCACGTCCATTTGCTATGTGGCCTGCTTACACATCGGATCAATATTACCTGGGCATCTATATTTGTAAGGTTATTGATTGATTAGAGTTTTGACCCACATTTTACCCACCTTGAGATTTTGCTCTATAAAACTTCCTCTGAAAAGTGGGCTTATTGGCAACCCACTCAGGTCCCCTCCTGTCTCTCGGGAGCTATCTCTCCCAATAAATTCTCCTAATCTTAACCTCCTTTGCTCCTTAGAATTCATTCTTCAATTTTGGGGAACACAAACTTGGCATATCTGATGTCTAGCAGGTTGGGAGTCATATTTTTCCCCTATGTCACTTTGACCAGGTACTTCTTGACCAGGTTCATTAACTCATTTACAGCATCCTCAAAGAAATGATGTCATTCAAAATTAGAAAAATTCTACTCAAACTTCATTCATCTTAGTAAAAGCCTAAGGAAACTAATCAAATTCTCAAGTCATAGAGAACAAGGAGCACAAATAGTTTTTAACATCCCTGACTATGAGAAGGAATGTGAGCAAAGACACATGTTTTAGATCAACACTCAAACTCACCACTTAGGCTATTTACCCTTCTGCTATTTACACTCTGTCTACTAATATGTTTGAAAAAATTAACATTCCCAGATGGCTTAGTTACTTGGGGGTCAGGAACGCACATGTTTTCAAGTGAATGCTAAGGATGGTAAACCAGAAGGCAAATTGTCAATGGAAACAGCCACTCCACAGACACCAGGATCAGAAAAAGGAGGTGTATTCCACTCAAGGAGCATTTCAGGGAGAATGGAGTTCCTCCACCAGAGTTTGACCAAGGCTACCTCAGAGCTATAAATCAATCCGACAAGCATTTCTTTATAAATTACAATATAGCCATATAATGCCACAATTAAAACAAATCTAAAACAAGGTGATAGCATGTTCCCATTTGTGAAAAGCATAAAAGGGACAATCAAGTTCCAGCTACATGCGTAAAAAACTTCAAAGAAAACTGGTCACACTGGTTTCACACGAAGACCTGGATAGCTAAGAAACAGGAACACTGAGAGGCCTCTCATTTGCGCACCCTTTCTCGTTTCATGCTTATTGAATTGTGAATTTATTACCTTTCAAAAAATGAATAAAACGTTAAGGTTAAATGTTTACATATTTATATTCTACCATTTTCTTTAAAGGCTTTAAGATGTATCTCAAAATATATCTAAATCTAATGCAAAGGGATAAAAATTTGAAAGACACAGATTCAAAATAAAGGGAAGAGAACAGTAATACCCAGAAGTGAAGTGATGGCAGGAAGTGCACACTGGATTTGACCACGCATTTGGTGTTGAAAGCAAAGCAGGAAACCCAAGCAGAGAGTCAAGAGTCTACAAAGAGGTGGCCAATCAGAACGGGCGCGGCATCTGCGGTTTCTTTTAAGCATCCATCTAAAGATGACACGGAGAGGCCAGAGGCGGTGTCCCGACCACAGTACACCCTTGGAAACCCCTTAGAAGCGCTGGGATGCCACCTCCCTGCAGCGTGTGGCACGGGCCGCACGTTCACCAGCCCGGAATCAAAGCTCCGGGCGGAGGGGAAGGCAGGCGCAGAGGGCGCTCCTACAGCACAAGCCGGCCACTCAGAACACAGGCCCCGCACCAGAATGAAAAAATCTCCTGTGCTTGATTACAAGGGAAAGGAAAGGCAGAGAAAACCCTAATTTAAAAGCAAGCCGTTTATGTGTCTTTTACACAAACGGCACTCAGTTTGTTTCAGTTTCCCGCCTGACACTAATGAAATGGGCATCGACTTCATGGCAGCCCCGAGACAGTCAGGTTTCAGCGTTATTTTTGTGCCTCGTTTGTGAAGAACACTGCCTTTGGCAATCACGGCTTTACTCTCTTTTCCGACTCCACTCTGCACCCCCGACATCCCCAAGGCAAACCGCCCGCATCACATGCAGTTCACACTCACAGTGCTGTGTTCACAGTCCAGGTTCGTTTTTTCTTATCAGCCGGAGAAACCACATTTCCCAGCCTCTTGGACAGTAAAACTAAAACACGGGGCCTAGTTCCGATCAGCGACGGGGTGGAGTCTGGGGCACACACTGCCGCTCGTCCAGGCGTGTCCCTCACGAAGCCGCGCTCCCCATCAGCCCCCACAGTGTCAGCTGGGGTCTGATGTTCAGAGCAATGGCAGGGGCAGAGATGATGGCCTCTCTGTCAGCTTGAGTTCTGAATAATTTTGGCCCCCAAAACCCCTCCGCTTGCCTGCACAGGCTATAATATGGGCAATAAACAAAATTTTATTTCTAAGATGCTTAGATTATTATAGCCTGTTTGACTAACATAGAAACTGAGTGCCTCCCTAACAAAAAGCTTAAACATACGATAATTGACATAGCAGAGGGATGGCATATGGGGAGGGCACAGATAAGACAGGCATAGGACACACAGTTCAGTGGCAAAATACTGACGGAACTCCTGTCACAATCTGAGTAAAGCGCACTACCTAACTAGAGCTTGCTGTTATGTTTATATCTAGATGTCCCCCCGAAGCCTCAGGCACTCCTGGGTGGGCCTCGGGGAGGTGACTGGATCGCGCGGCGGCGTGATACTCATCAGCGGATCAATCCCATTAGTTACATGTGCTGTTGGGCGGTGAGGCCTGATCGGAGGAGAAGGGTCAGTGGGGGCGCAGCCTGGAAGGGTCTATCTCCCTCCCTTCTCCCTCCACCTCTCTCTGCCTGCCAGCCCTGCCATGAGCTGATTCTCCCTGTGATGCCCTCTGCCGTGCCACCCTCTGTTGTTGCCAGCCGACTGTGGACTGAAACATCCACAAACTGTGAGCCAAAATAAGCCTCTCCTCCCTTAAGTCGTGGGCGCTGGGTATTGTGTCTCAGTGACAAGAAAGTAACAGAGACACTTTCATTTTAGGAAATTATCTTCTAGGAGGTGGAGACAGTTTAAAAGAACCAAAAAAGGAGGAACAGAACACCTGAATGCACATTATTTGTTACTAATTATCTGTTACTGGTGTTTGTCAGTTTTTTCTTTATAAAAAAAAACTTAGAATGTAACTGACTCGTGCGAAGACAGAAATAAAATAAAACAGGGATAGTCCAGAAATTCGGGACCTAGAACGCTAGAAGTCATTTGACAACCGCTTCTATGGAGCACACAGTGATAAGTGGCATTGCAGACACTGTGTGCCGGGGAACCAGGAAGACCTCTCAGTTAAACAACGATTCGGGTCTTTGGCAAAAATCAGATCAGGGTGTGGCCTTTCCAACTAGTTTTAAAAAAACAACCTCAAGGTATCCACCATTAAATTAAAAAGGGAAGGGGGCTGGGGATTTAGCTCAGCGATTAGAGTGCTTGCCTTGTAAGCACAAGGGCCTGAGTTTGATCCCTGGCACCACTCAAAAAAAAAAAAAAATTAAAAAGGGAAGAAGCACAGTGGTGAGGAAGGAATAAAATAAACAGACTTGAAATTGTCTGAGAGAGAATTGTATGGTTCCTGATACGTGGAAATTTCCGAAAGAAAATAATACAATCTTTGTATATTATTGAGAGAATCATGTTACTAAAAAGAGTATGACCCTGAATTAGAAAATCTTTGAACATTTAAGGAAGGCTTCCCTGAGTGATCTGGAAAGAAGAAAGAATAACACTGCCCCGGTGAAGTCACAGCATTGTCTCCAGACCAGCCTCTCACACTCATCTCCGGAAAGAAGCAGTCTGAGGATGGGGCACACAGGACCGAAAGTCCATCTCAGATGCAGCCAGGAAGACAGCGCCAGAGGCCAGTGCCTGAGGTCACCAGGGGAAGATGAGGAAGAAAGTCCCTCCCAGAGGGGATGATAGGAGTCTACTCAGGGGACTTTTCCCGTCACTGGAAAGGGAGAATTCCTCATTCTGTCCTGCAGGATGCTGCCTTTGCATGGATCAGTGATTGTTCCGTCTCTTCACTCCTTCTGTTTCTGAATGGGACATGTCACTCCTGTCATCACTGCCCTATCGTGTGAGGGGAGGGGTTTAACACTTCTCTTTGATTCAGAGGACACTGAGCCAAGAGGAGTCATATCCACAGTCTGCAGAGAGGTCTACCCCTGCAGATGTGCAATCTGAGCTGCTCACAATGATGGGAAAAAGAATTGAATTTGTTCCTGTGGAGAGGAGATGCATATAGTAGAGGAAGAACGAAATGGATAATTGGTGTCCAGAAGGGTGGGCCATGACAGAGATGATGCCATGTGTTTGTTAAGCCTCCTTCATTTTCCCACACCTTTAAGTTATATTGCCTACCTCCCTGCAGATAGGTGAGACCACATGACTGGGTTCCAGCCAATGGACTATGGCCTGCGTCCTACCGTCCACTGAGTGATATCACCTGCTCAAATGACAAATGACACATGAAAATTCGTGCTGCAGAGCACACCCCACACATCCTTAACCAAGAGAAACAAAGCACACTACCTGAGGACTGTTCTTACTCAACATGTGTGCATTCTGAGTTGAGTGTGTTCTGCAGCCTATTATTTTCTACTTCACGGTAGCCTAATTCATTATCAGCAGTTCATTTTGGGTTCTACCAAACTATTTGGACTAACGAGAAGGATAAAAGATAAGATGACCATGTCGGATCTGCTATAATAAAACAAAAGAAAGTATAGAAATACAGATTTTATACAGTCTTCAATGAAATGGAAAAGGAAACAGAAGTGCAGAGTACCAGGCACTGAAGGATAGGTTACTGCCCCTCAACATTATGAAGAATAGGAAGAAGTGCTTTAGCCCAAGCCAACGCACCATTTGTTTTATTGACAGTGTCAAGTAGACATTAAACATACCATGACTTCAGATTCGTGATACTGAAACAGTGATTCTCAGTGTGCAGTGAAACGGCCTCTCCTCAGGAATTCTATTCTGAGGACCTTCATTGTCTTTGCCCTGTTATCAGGTGCATTTTTCACCAGCAAGTTGCCTGCAAACCTAGTGTGCCCCCCACACTACTGAAGTCCAGCTACTGAAGTGCTAGGCAGCACTGCTGGGCTACAGAAGCACTGCCCGCTCTGGTACCCCAAATCTCACTCATCGGAAGAGTCTGTACAGCCTGTATATTTGCTCAACAATAAGACAAAAGAATAAGCAGGGAGGCCAAAATGGTAAACCAGAGACCAACAGCAAAATAGAGCATCTCCAGGGCCAGAATCAAGACATGTGGAAAATGACTTGGTAAAGAGAATAAAAGATACAGCTCTCTGGAATTGGGACGGAGCTGACAGGAAAACTAGAAACTACAAAGAAGCTAGAGAAATGGAACAAAACCCAGAGGAAAGAGCAAAGCGGTCTGGAGAGGTCTCCTCACTCTCAGGTAGGAGCACCTGTGTCCACTGACATTAAGATAAGTCCAGAGAGGGTCAGCAGCTCCAAGGAGAAACAAAACACTGGGCTGGCAGCACCAGCCCCAAGAAGAGCCCATGGCTATTACAAACTGCAAAATCAGTGTTTTACTCTGGAAGGGACCCCTTCCGCAAGGCAGGCGAACGTGGGAGAAGAAATCCAGTGCACCGCTTGCCATATCTGACCTGAGGAGCCATTTAGGGAAAAGGGCTGCTTCAGACTGAGCTACAGAACAACTACTCTTCAGGGTTTCTCGAGTCACTGTACCACGGTGACTACATTGGGGACAGCCACCAGGGACAGTCTCAGAGAGGGCAGGCTGAGCGTAGACCCCCTGAGAAGTTTAACTCAGGCTATGAGGGAGACAGGGTCTTCCCCTCTGTGGTGAGAAGACATGCCAGACATATCACTTTCAGAGGGTCTGTGTCCGAAAGTGCTGGCATTAAATCCCACAGACAGCCTGACCTCACTACGCCACTGCCTAAATCAGCATAGAAATCAGTGGTCCATGTGTTTTCACCATCTACCAAAGTGAGCAAGGACATGTCTTGACTCAGACAGCTGCTGCAGCCTGAGCTGTACAGACAGAGGGGCCCCAGAGCACAGGCCATAAAGCTAGTCAGAGAAAACCATGAGTTGGAGTGCACAGAGGGAGATGGAAAGTAGGAGTTGTTAGAATGACTACAGCCATAGAGAAGACTCCATTGACCAACCATGTCCAGCGAGAAAGGCACAGCAGGATTCAGCATTCAAACACAAAAACATGAATATGGAAACCAAATGAGCGATGATTCACTATTACTTCCCTGTATCTGCTGGATATAGGGAAGTAATTTTTGTTTCTGAATTTGCCATTGCCAGGGTGGCATAGGTGCTGCTAGTAATTGGTTTTCTCTGCACGTCAATATCTGGATTATCCTTCTGTCATTAACAATATTCTGGTGTATTCACAGAGAACTGGGTGCCAAATACACCTCACCCCACCTTGCAAATTAGTGGAGGTGGTTAGATCTTGGCAAAGACACAAAGGCCTACAGTTAGCCATGGTCAGAGTGCCTTGCTAAAAAGGAGACACTAAAGAGATCTCCATACAAGCAACAAAGTCTTTCCACTATAATCCACCCACAAACCTCAGCACCCACACACGTGTATACACACATACACACACATGTGTATACACACACGCACACACAGAGAAAGAAAGAAACGTAAGAAGACAAGGCAAATGCCTCCAAATACTCCTAACTACCCTACCGTTGATCCATGGGGCACCAATGGAGAAGAAATCAAAACCCACACAGCTGAATAAATCAAAATGATAAAAAGGAGATTAACAAAGGACCAATAAGGTGCTTAGCAAGCTCACAGATGACACACTAAACATATAATAGATTTAATAAATAAAACAATCACTGAGTTTACACAAGATGTTAACAAAATACTAGCTGAGCTAAACAAAATGATACAAAACATGAATGACCAGTTTAGCAAAGAATTGGAGTCCATGAAAAGATACAAAACAGAAAACGAGGAAATTAAAAATTCTGTTGAACATATGGGCAACACAAGTGACTAATGTGAGGAATGACAGCACTAGAGGACAAGATTGATGCACTGACCATCTGTTCAGAGATACCTTTAAAATAACACGAAAAGTGATCCAACAGATTCTAGATGATGTAAGAAGATGAATCTAAGATTATTCAGGAACAGTGAAAAATCAGAAGACATCAGAAATCTGACATTAAAAACCTGTTTCCAGAAATAATAACAAAAATTTCCAAATATCAGGAAAGAATTTAGCATACATATAAGTGAGGTGTATAGAACCCCAAATACTCATGATCAGAAGAAAACTTTTCCATGACATATTACAATCACAATCCCAGAAGTCCAACACGAGGACAGAATCTTAAAAGTTGTTAAGGGAAAAGCAATAAATCACTTCTAAAGGTAAAACCCATTAGAATTACAGACTTCTCAACACAAACTTTAAAGGCCAGGAGAGCTTGGAGTTAAGTGTTTCAAGCCTCAGAAGAAAATAACTTCCAGTCCAGATTGACATAGCCTGCGAAAATATATTTTAAAAATGATGGAGAAATAAGGTTTCCTCATGACAAAGAGCATGTTTAGAAATCTATCAGCACCAAATCATCACTTCAAAAAATTCTCCAGCATATTCTAGAAAGAGACAAGGAAGCCAACGATGCCAAAATGTCTATGGATTGAATATGCCAGGTAGAGTGTGAATTTAATCAGAAGAGGGAAAAAAAGGGGAAACATCAAGAGGAAAATAATGCAATGACTAGAATAAGTCAATATTTTCAATAATTCTTAATGTATACAGTCTCAAATCCCAAATCAAAAACACAGATTTGCAGTTTAGCTCAAACAACAAAACCCAACAGTATGCTGTATATGAGAAACACATTTAATCCAAAAAAATTCATATACTAAAAATCAAAAGGGTACAAAACAATATTCTGTGCAACAGGAACTCAAAAACAAGCAACATATGCTATCTTACATTCAGACAAAGTGGACTTCAAGCCAAAACTGATCAGAAGGGGCAAAAAAAGTCACTGCATATTGGTTAAAGGAACAACTCAGCAGGAAGAAATAAGAATTATAAACACAAATGTATGGAACACAGTACACCCAAATACATAAAACAAATAATACTGGCTGTGAAAGATCAAATAAACATCGACACAATTATAGTGGGGGACCACAATACTTGGCTATCACGAAGAGATCGACTAGACAAAAAATCAAAAAAGAAATATCAGAGTTGAACTACACCTGCAAACAAATGGACTTAATAGGTATTTCAGATTGTTTAACCAAACAACAACAGAATACACATTCTTCTCGGGAGCACACGGAACTTTCTCCAAAACAGACCACATTCTAGCCCATAAAATATGCTTAGGTAAATGCAAATCAATTGAAATTATCCCATACATACAATGAGATCTTAGTGCAATGAAACTAGAAATTAATGGCCAAATAAGCCACAGAAATTCTGCAAACACATGGAAATTCAATAATACAATCTTGAATAATAGTAGTGCAGAGGAGAAATTCAGGAAAAAGTTACACAGTTACTAGCAGCAAATGATAGGTCAATACCACATATGAGAACTGATGGGACACAATGAAAGCAGCACCAAGAGGAAAGATTTATAGCTGTAAATATCCACATCAGAAAAACATTGTGAGTCCAAATAAATGAGCTAATTATGTACTTCAAGATCCTAGAAAAATGAGAAAAATCCAAACCCAAAGCTAGTACAGGAAGGAAATTATAAATATCAGAGCAGAAATTAATGAAATTGTGATTAAAAAGGCAACAGAAAGAGTTAATGAGTCAAAGAGAATAACAAAAGAATAAAAAAATAGACAAACCCTTAGCTAATCTTCAAAATAAAGGAAAGAAACGACCCAAATCAATGTAATTAGAAATGAAAAGGGTGAAATCGCAGTGGACACCACTGAAATCAAGATTACTAGTAACTACTTTGAAAACCTGCAGTCCAATAAATTGAAGAATCCAGAAGAAATCAATAGACTCCTAGATACATATGAATTATCAAAACAGAACCAAAAATATACGAAGGTCTCGAGTAGTGCAATAATAGGCAATGAAATTGAAGCAGTAGTAAGAAAAAAAGTACCACCTAAAAAAGCCCACGTGCCAATGGACTCGACACTGAAATCTACAAGAACTTCAGGGAAAATCTAATGTGAATACTACTCAAATTCTTTAACAAAATTGAAAAGGAAGCAGCACTCCCTAAGTTATTCCTGAAATCAGGCATTGCCCTTATTCAAAAAAAAAAAAACAAGGACCCAACTAAAAAGAACTACAGGTCAACCTCTTTAATGAGCATAGACCCCAAAATCCTCAATATTATACTGACAAAAAGAATGCAACAGATCATCAAAAAGATCATGACTAAATAGGCTTCATTCCAAGGATATAGGGATGGTTCAACATACGCAAATCAATAAATTTAATACATCAGAAGCATGGACAAAAATCACATCATCTCAAAAGTTGCAGAAAAAGCCTTTAATAAAATCCAACATCCACCCATGATAAAATAAAAAACAAAACTAACCGTACCTCAATCTGATAAAAGTCACTTATGGCAAAACTATTGACAACATCATATTAAATGGAGAAAATCTGAAAGCTTTCCCTCTAAAATAAGGAAGAATACAAGGATGTCTACTATTACCAATCTTGTTCAATATAGAACTTAAAACACTAGCCAGAAAAATCAGGCAAGAGAAAGAAATAAAAGGAATATGGATAGGAAAGGAAGAAGTCAAATTATCATTATTTGCAGATGAAATGGTTCTCTACACAGAGATGCAAAAAAATCCTACCCAGAAACTCCTAGAATGAATTACCAAATTCAGTAACGTAGCCGGATACAAAATCAACACACAAAAGTCAGTAGTGTTCTTGTATACCAATAATGAACTCACTGAGAAAGAAATTAGAAAAAAAATACCATTCAAAATAGCATCAAGAAAAATTAATTACATAGGAATTAATCTAACCAAAGAAGTGAAAGATGCCTACCAAGAAAACTAGAGTGCTCTGGAAAGAGATCAAAGAGGACATCAGGAATTGGAAAGAAGTCTCATGTGCCTGGATAGGCAGAACCAATATTGTCAAAATGAGCCTACTCCCACAACTGATATACAGATTTAATGCAATTCTAATCAAAATACTAACAGTATTATACATATAACTAGAGAAAACAATCTTACAATTCATATGGAACCACAAGAGACCCGAATAACAGAAGCAATCCTTGGCAACAAGCAGGAGGCATGAAAATCCCAGACCTGAAGTTATATTACAAAGCTCTACTGATTAAAGCAGCATGGTGGGTTGGGGATTTAGCTCAGGGGTGGGCACTTGTCCAGCAAGTGCAGGGCCCCAAGTTTCGTCACCAGCACCCTTCCCCACTAAACTAGTTAAAACAGCATGATACTGGCATGAAAGCAGACATGTGGTTCAATGGAACAGAATAGAGAAAGCAGAAACAACCCCAAGCTCATTCAGCTATGTGATCTTTGACAATATAGATCAAAAACATATGCTGGCAGAAAGATACCCTCTTTAACAAGCTATTCCCTCATAAGTATCTTCATGAAGGAGTTAAAGATATCATATTACAGTCATACATGCATACCCATGTTTATAGAGGCACAACTCATAATAGCTAAAGTTTAGAAGTAGCCTATATGTCCAATCAATAGATGAATGGATAAAGAAAATGTGGTCTCTATATACAGTGGAGTACTACTGTGCCATAAAGAAGGATAAATCTGAGTAATTTATAGGAAAATGAATGTGTCTTGAGACTGTAATGTTAAGTAAAATAAATCTGACACAGCCATTAAATATCACATGATTTTTCATATACGAGAAACTCAAAATATAAATAAATTAAAGAGTAAAATAAAAGATATTAGGAA
>PVJO010000234.1:184924-226854 GCA_004026905.1 Hystrix cristata
GCCAGGGAGAGCCAGGGAGAGCCAGGGGAAGCAGCTGTGGAGACGTCATCAGAGGCCCAGAAGGCCACAGAACTTCAGTTTTCACCCTGCTGTCACTGTCCTGGCAGCACTCATGTCCCGTCTGCTGCTGAACCTGCAGAAGCAAGAGCTGCCCCCTGCACTACGTGGAATGCAGAGACGGCGAAGTCCTACTGGGAGGGAGTCAAGACATCCGAACAGGAGCAAGTTGCTTCCCATGTGCCCAGAGGCACCATATGCCTGTTGCTGACCTGGGAATCAAACAAGTACAGAGTCCGCCCTCCCAGCTGGGCTCACTGGGCTTGTCCACCAGCACACTGACATAACATCAACTTAGAAAATACTCGCTGAACTGCTCCCTTCAATAAAAACAAAACAAAACAAAACAACAACTATGAACCTTGTGGGGAGGCAAAGTAAGGGGTGACTAGGAAGGGTTAAGATGGTCAAAGTGTATTTTATGCATGTACAAATCTGCCGAATGAAACCCATTAATCTGTATAGCCAACAGGCACTAAAAGAGATATGCCAAAAAAGGAAAAAGAAATCAGAGATGTTGGGAGAATTTCCCGTTGGGGTGAAGAACTGTCTTTTCCATAACTATGAAAACAAAAGCATAGCTCGATGGCTGGGTCCCAAGTACAGCTGCACTTGTAATTTATAACACCGTCTCGCATGGCACAGACAGGGCGACCCCACTATTATCCTCCTCCAGGCCCCCTGCCCACTGCACCCTGTTCATCAGCCTATAAGGGCCAAAGAACAAAGCACTTCGGAGAATGTTACTGGAATAAGGCGTGACTCCCGCCTGCAGCAGGAAGCTTACCAACCTGTCCAGAGGTTCCAGGATAGCCAAGCCACTGGCTTTGCGAGGGTAGTAAATTAGCCATGTGGCACACAGCACGGGGTCGTCAGGCTCACAGGACGGGGCAAGTGATATGGCTGGCCCATTTAGGGCTGGCTTGATGGGCCCTTGCCAAACAAACAAACAAAACACTCATCTTCCTCTCCCTCCAGACCTGCAAAGTCGTCCTTCACTCCAAGAGCAACTCTTCCCCTTTGCGAGAACTTGTCCTTTAGCTGCTTCAGACTCCTCCAGCAGCTTCCCGGGAAGTATTTCTAACCTGCGTGACACTAAGGCGTTCTCATGTGAATGCTTTCTCTTCCTTTCTGTGCCTGTGTTTACTCATTCTGCTGACTCAGACTATTCATCCAGTGAGCAGGGACAACATCTAATTATTTTTTCCACTGAAACATTAACATGTTATTATTAATGCCTAGCAAGTAAGAAAAATAATAATGCCCTATGTTTCCCATTTTTTTCACATCAGGACTTCATCTGCAAAAAGAGACTTCTGAAGGTTGGGTTTGGTCAGTTAAACACATACTAGGCTTCCCTGTCCTCGTACATGAAGGCTCAGCCTGGTAAACAGGGCATGTGGCTGTTAGGCACTAGCACATTTGTTTTGTTTTTCTCTCCTACTTCAGAGGACTAACACTAGTTTCATGGCAAAAGTCATACCAAAAGCTGTTCTTTTCCCAAAAAATATGGCCTGACCACCACCAACTGCCAATTAGAAATGCTCAGTTATAATTTTATGCTCCCAAATGCTTAAAAACCTTGTAAGAGCCCCAAGTTCTCCCTCTCTTAACACACTGACCCCACCCTACCCATCCCCCTACCTGTCACCCCTTTTTCTAACACACACCTTCCAGCCGATGGGGCAAGCGTCTCCCGTATCCTCCGGAGAGACCAAAGCCATTCATTTCAGCAACTCCTAAACTTAACCCACCATCTGAGATGTAGATAAACCACAGTAGTCCCCAACAAGACTTTTTTTCTCTTATTTTTAAATTTCATTAGTACCTATTTGCAGTGCATAATGATTACATTCATTGCGGAGAGGTGGTAATGCTCCTAACTCATCTTTTTTCCTTCCCTTCCGTTCTCCCTCCCTCAAGTCTTGGTCACCTTCCCTTTTATAGACGATCAGTCTCTCTGTTTCCTAATATCTATCTTTTATTTTACTTTTTACTTTATTCATTTATTCTTTGGCTTATTTATTTATGTTTTGGGTTTCTCATATAAGAGAAACTATGCCACATTTAAATTGTGTGTCTGGTTTATCTCACTTAACACTATGGTCTTAAGGTGCATCCGTTTCCCACAAACGACTCAACTCTGTCCTTCTGCAGGGCATAGTCATTCTATATAAATATCGTATTTTCTTTATCCATTCATCCGTTGATGAACATACAGACTGCTTCCAAGATTTTACTGTTATGGGTTGTGCTGCTATAAATGTGGGTGCACACATATGACTGTAACGTGGTGTCTTTAATTCCTTTGGGAAGATACCTAGCAGGGGTAGAGCCGGATCAAATGGAAAGTTTAGGTTTTCAAGGCATCTCCATACTGATTTCCGTAGTGGTTGTACTAGTTTACAATCTCAGCCACAATGCAGAAGGGTCCTTTTTTTCCCAGCAGCTTTGCCAGCATTTGTTATTATTTGATTTGTTGATGAGAGCCATTCTTTCGGCAGTAAGACGGAATCTCAGTGTAGCTTTAGTTTGCATTTCTTAACAAGCCTTTCTTGATCATAATAGTCTTCTCCCTGTTAACAGGAATTATTTAATGTTGTCAGGATGGCTCACCTTTGGAATATGAAATAGGGCAAGATCTATAAAGCTAACAGCACGATGCGGCATATATCAGGAAGCCAAACAGACAAAAGAATTAGCACTTGGTTTGTATCAGGGTAGAGCACTGGCTATAGAAGCCGGCAGCGGAATTCCTCAGATCGATTTGGTACTACGTGAGTATTTGGGCCACGTCTGTGATTTTTTTTTCCTCTCAACGACGTTGATGAGTTTCTTCAGGCAAAGCCCACCTCTGATACAGGCTCAGAATCCTCTACAACAACGAATCTTTATATTGCTGGATATATGAAGACATACAGCGAAGTCTCACAGATTTGCTTCGTAGGGAAGCTGAGATTATCAACAGGTTGAACTCAAGAGTGAAAACAGACTAAAACAACAGATTAGCAATCGAGCATTGACAGCAAGTGTGACATCATTCTCAATGAACTGAAAACCGGGTTTCAACCTCCCAGAGACCCGCTCTGCATGTAGTGTCAGCAGGGAGGAGGCATGTGGGAGGAAGAGGCAGACTGACAGAATCAGAATCAGTCTTCTCATGGTCTTAAAGACAAAATGGAACTGCAAAAGTGTCCCTACCTCTGCTGGCAGACAAGAGAGGCAGGAGGATCCTGCTGCAATGACCACTGTGTGCTCACACCTCATACGGTTGGCAGCTTTGCAGCAAGAACACACAGGCTGCTGCTCCGGAAGGAAAGGCCAACCTCCACCACAGGCAAGGAAGGAGGCCCCACTCAGAGCCTGCTCCCCGCTTAACAGGAGTTGTTTAATGTCAGATGACACGCAGCTCTGTTCATTGCAGATGTATGGTGATCGCCTCATCATCTCTGCCCCATCTATGCAACATCACCGACACTCACACGGTCTCCAGACAATTAGATTATGCCACAGCAAGGGTACCATATGTCAACAGGAAAAGTCGAAAGCAAATAATTCTTAATGGAGCTTCCTGAAAAATTGTTATTGTTGTTGTCCAATGTTTGTTTCCTAGTTCAGATAGACAATGTCACCAGCACATTTTTGTAACACAACCGGCCCTTCCTCAAATGCTAATTAAACACCTATATATGTAGGCACTGTTACGGAAATTATGGCGGCTAAGTGAAAGCCACTCTGCTTCTGCCCTTAAGAATAGGGAGAGATTTGTTTCCATTTTTTCCTTCCATTTCTTATTTCTCTTGTAAATAAGGAGGCAGGAGGAGGTGAAAGGAGGGGAGGGGAATGAGAAAAAAAGAAGCAACAAGATATATCATGTACAGGTACAAATCCCCTCTGATGAATGTTATCACTATGTAATCCATTAAAATAAAATAAATCTTAAAAAAAGAATAGGGATAGATAATTAAGAATAAACAAAAAAACACCTAGTAAGGATCAACTAGGGAGCCATGTAATTTGAGAGCAGGGACCAATTCTCCAAATCTTTTGATAGGGATTTAATATTAATACGTATGGTTTATAAGACAATATCCACAGAAAACAAAGTCGATTACTTTCAAAAAAGTAGGCGTACTGTCTTTTAGATAATTTCACATTTACTTCTTCGAACACTTGTTTGTCTCTTGACAAAAGAATATACAGTCTGACTTCCAGATCTGTGGATTCAACTCAGCACAGAACGAAAGCATTTGAAAACAATAATCCAGAGACTTCCAAGAAGCAAAGCTTGAGTTTGCCACAAACCAATATTATGCTGAATCCGTACAAATGAAGTGATGTGAAGGAACTGTAGTAGGTATCATAAGTAGACTAGAGGTGATTTAAAGTGCATGGAAGGTTGTGAGCAGGGTCTATGTTAATACTGCACCATTTTATACAAGGCATCTAAACTTCTGCAGATTTTAGAAGATTTTGGGAGGTCCCGGAACCAATCTCCTGTGGATACTGAGGGATGAGTACATTAATTTTTTTGACAGATGCTTATTTTAAAAGTACTCTCTGAAGAGCAAGTTTTATTTTCATTGATCACAACCTTGCTGCAAAAGAATTAATAATGGCTAGTAAGATAGTTTTGCATGTTTGGAAGACATCACAGCTTCCAAAATATTTCCACAAATTCTAGCTCAATAGATCTCATTTGGTTGCCACAAAACCCCAAGCAACAGGTAGGCGCAGCTTATTGTCGTTGTGGCCGTGCATCCGTGTGTTGTTATTGCTATTATTTTCATGATCCACAGAGAAATCTGAGGCCCGGAGGAGTCTCGTGAGTGACGGCGGCGAGTGGCATTTGTCAGACTTGTCAGACAAAGAACATTGCTGACTGAGCCCTCCAATCTAAAATCCCTCACACATTATTACACACGAAAACGCGTGTTCCCTGCAGCGCACGCACCCTGGTCCCGACTGCCTTCCTCCTCCCCCAGCTCGGTCCCTCCCAGGACGCGGCGCAGCTCCTTCTCTAACCTGCTGTCCCAGCTGGACCAAAACTAAGCCACCAGTTCTTCCACTCTAAGGACCCGAGCCCCTGAACTGTGTCCCTCGGGAGTACCTGGACATCACGATTTCGTCAGAACTGCAGGGGACAACTTCGTCCTGAGGAGCACTGAGTTTAGGGCATCGGCCACCAGGGAGGAGGAATCTGAGGGACTGACGGGACGCACTGCTGCTGAGACCCCCACGCAGCACGCCCTGCCCTGTGAACTCAGTCAGGGTCACAGGTGGAGAGACAGGCTGGCCCACTGCACCCTGCCCTTATCCGTGAAGGAAGCATCAGGCAGAGTGATGACAGAACAAGCAAGAAGGCCTGCTGAGGGCTGCAGCACACGTTAATAAAAGAATCTGTGAAGTCGCTGGGGCCGGGAGAGCTGTCCCTGGCCCCTACTCGCCGCCCCACGGCCACGTTTGTCCTGTTTGACCTTCCACTGTGCAGACCCACATCCATATCCCAGGGGAGCGTCCCGAGCCCTTGGCCACGACTCAGGTAGGTGACGTTGTCCTTACCTCGTAGTGGGCCACGCGCTGGGACTCTGAGATCAGCTGTGCACTGCACACCTTGCAGTAACTGTCCGTAAACAAATCCTGGTCGATATCGGAGGACTTCATCAGGCTAGAGGAGAATCAGCAGAAAGGAAAAGAGAAGTGAGTCCTCTGCTCTGCCGTGAGGAAGGTCCTTCAGCACGCAGGAAGGCGGAACCCACAACGGGTACGGTGACTGTACCAGCAGGGTCTGTCTCCCCAGCTTTGATGTTACACAGCAATCAGCCATGAGCATGCAGTTTATAACTTTCTCATAATTGCCCAACAGGGTTGCTGGCACCCTAAAAAATAAAAATCCAGCTTTAGTCTTACTGTTTGAACAAATCAGTTGTGCATCTGTCCTTTATAAAGGATTTATAGGAGAGGATATTTCACACCCGTGATTTGTTAACAAAACACCTGAAAGCACCAACAAGATATATTCTAAAGCACCAATAGGAAGCATGCAGCAAAAGGAAGTGGGACAAAAGAAATCTGATACATCAACACCCTGGAATATGTTCCCAAATGCTAATTCAATTAAGTCCCTCTTTAAGAGGATATTTAGTGAAACAGTAAAGGGAGTTGATGAATAAGGAGGCACAGTATTACACGGAACATTTTAACATGTATGTATAGATGCACAGAAAAACGTGCTGGGATGTTCTAACAAAATTGTGGGTAATTGCTTTTATGATCTTTGTTTTTAAAAATTTTGCTTTTTACTCAAAGAATAAATTATCTTAGTCAAAAGCCCTATAAGCAACATAAAAACTAGGCTTTAGTTCAATAGCTATATAGTACTTACAAAATTAAAAAATCAAACCAAATTACAAATTTTTTTGCTACCTCGTAACTTGCAACATGAGGACATCCTGCCATTCATACTGACTTCTGCATTTAGGGTTACTGAAATCCATCAAAGCCACCTTCTCCAGTCCACACAACAAGCAATCGTAAATGTAAATAAAAATAGCCCCCAAATTCCAAAGATGGCATCAAAATACACCTAAGGATCTCAGGCCTGTGATCTGTTCGAAACGTGTCTTACAGCAGCTGAAGGGGCACGTGAACATGTAGACACACACACACACACACACACACTCACACACACACCAGTGCATCAGAATGCCTGAAGTCTGTTTCATTTTACCTCCTACCTCCAGGTACAAAGTAAGGACTGTGCCAGACAGCATGCTACATAGAAGGACAAGAGAATCCAAAATGATAGTAATGTGACTGCATGCTGGAGTTCATCTTACCTACAGGACTGTCCAGAGTCACACTGTTTGTCATCAGCATGGCCCGAAATACTGTCTAACTTGCATAATTCTACTTTTCACACAGCAAGGCTATCCAAGGCGTAATGCTGCCATGTGACGTTGTGTGACTCACTCATTCAAATCTCTAAGTCTCAGTTGTCCCCCATAAAAATGGAAAAAATAATATTTACCATGTCTCCTTAAAGAATGGGAGTGAAGAGCAAAGAAAAATACAGAAGGAGGTGCTGTGTGAACCATGAAACTCTCTGCACTCGTATGAGATCATTATCATATTTTAACGACATCCTGATGTTGGTAAAAATGTTGGCCTGTTCTTAAGGAACACACGAAGTGGTGAATTATGGGTGATCCATTTTAAGTGATTTTTAAGCCATCTAAATAGCTAAGCTCTATAAGTAAAGAATCTGCCAGAAATAAAAGGCCACCTGCCTCAACAGCTTGAAACTTGCTTTCTGTCCTTGTCCTGGACTATAATGACCCACTGATGGCATTTGTTCTCAGCAGTGTAAAAGAATTCAGTTTCTGTCTGCTTCATCTCTGCCCAGAGCAACCAGTGATTACGCCAGACACCAAATCTCACAGCTGATGGGGACCTGTTATTTCTGGGAGCATCGCTCCCGGCAAATGGTTCTGTTGGGCTGGGGCAGCACATGAAGGGCTCTGACGCTCACTGCCTCCCTCCCAAGGCAAACTGTCCAGAGAGACGGGACACTGCGGTTGTCAGGCTTCTCTTGAGATGAGTCAAGTATGCCCCACTGCTGCTTTCATTCACTGATTCTGTCTTAGGTACACCACAGCACAGGTCTGCTCTGTCTTTTTCATGAGATTTCCTCCATCGAGGTTTTTGGAGCTAACTCTCTTTTGCCTATCCCAAGCCCTGCCATCCCTTGTCATCGACCTATGTCTGCTGCGCTGTGGTCCACCCTCCCAAGCAGTATCAGAGCAGAGTGAGGCACTCCCCAGGCACAGCCAGGACAGAGGGTCGCAAATCCAACTGACCACTTGACCACCAACTGCCACCGCAGTGGTCTCTACTTGGGTCCCAGAATGCAAATGGAGAGGAGTAGTTTTCATGCTGGGAAAATACAGTACAACGTTTTGAAACACCAAGTGGGTAAAGAAAACTTAGTAAGGTGTATTTTTAAAGCCAAGTTCCTATAAGTGGTTGTGTTTAAATATGATTGTGTTCCCCGCTATTTCTAATAAAGAAGCACGCGAAGATAGATTCACGGGTGACCTGGTTAATAGGAATCTCCAAACTCTCTGCACACTCCTTCCTCATTATACAACCAACTGCGGAAATCAAGCACTGTGAAAAGATATTCAAGGTACACGTTGGACCAAGCAGGGCCGTAGGAGTCTGTGTCTTGGTGAAGCAGCTGTGCAGCAGAAATAGCTTTAAAGGCAGAATATAAAATTGTATACTAAAAAAAATTCAAAGGCAGGGAAAATATCATGGCTTATTTCACTGTTTTATGTAAGAATATCGACTTGAGTAAGGCCATATGCAATATAAAAGGCAACAAAGACCCTTCTACAACTGCAAGACATGAGTGAAATACCTCAGAAAGTTAAATTCCAGTGGGAGGCAATTAGTGGACAAGTGTCAGCCTGTTGGGCATGAGGCCTTTCTCTAAGATAAGAACTCTCTGTGTAGGTCAGGTTAGACATCCAGAGCATCTGATTTAGATGCAAAGGCTGGAATTCCCAAGAGGGAAAGCTACCACTTGCCCCCTTCCTCAGACGTGTCTGGAATAGGATTCTCAGCTTCCCTGGCCTTCAGTGCAGAAGGGCGCTAAGAAAGAGAAGGCAAAGGAACAGCCCTTCCCTGGCTCTGTCCATGGTGCTGACAGCCACAGGCCTCCACCGGCCTCTGCAGTAGGATTGGAAACATGTGCCTCTTACTGGTAGTCCACACAGTCCTCTCAGAGCCAATGTGTGGTGACCTCCACTTTGGGAACAGGCATGCAGTAAAGCTTCCTCACTGTCGCCCAACCCCAGCACATCCAAAGTCACGACCACTGAGGTCATGAATGACCTCTCCGTTGCTCTTCAGCCTCTGCATGGGACAGTAGCACCTGTAATGTAGTAAAGAGGCCAGATCAGAAGTGGAGGCCAATCAGAGTCTGATCAGATTTTCCTTTGCCGCCTAAGGTGTGTACACTCCAACAAATATACTTACATAAAAAGTGGGGATGGTGCAAGAATCCAACATGCAGCTAGGTATAATAAACAAAGGAAATAAGGGGGGGGGTCTTCATTTATTCCATAATGGGAACTGAGAATGTAGTACGTGTGAGGCACTAAGAAAACAGAAGATACAACTCTGTCTTCAAACCCTCCTGGAATAGTGGTAAGAAGAAACACATACACACCAGTAGCTGAGACTCGGGTGTAAGTGGACTTGGCTGGAAAAAGTGCTCCAAGGATTTGTGCAGACAGGAGAGCTTATCAAGGAACTCTTCTAGGAGGTTGTATATGAGGTGAAAATTGGAAGACAATTAGGATTAGCGTGGAGGGAAATGGGCTCCAACTTGGAAGCTAATTACCTTCCCTGGCACAAAGGAAAACAGAACTGCCGGCAGACACGAGAAGTTACACAGGAGAAGTGCTGCTGGGGGCTAATTTGGGAGAACACAACGTAAGGGTGAAAGCAGAAAAGTGCAAGAAAGAAAAGAAGCTGGAGACCTACACTGGAGAAAGAGAGGTCGAGGGCAATCACCAGGTTCTAAATGTTTCTCCCAGGTACAAGCCGTGGCCTTTCCAGGGTCCTTGAGAAAAACATGAAGCCTTTCTCCTGCTTCTCAAGAGAACTGCAGAAACACGGGCTTATACCAGAGAAATCTGGGGTACCTGGAAGAATCACACACCTCAGTCCATTCCATTCCCCACCCAGCTACTAGCCGGGCCTGATGCTGCCCAGCTCCTGAGACCACCGGGATCGACTGTGACCTGGTGCTGTGTCACAGACTCCATTCCATTTCTGATGGGATAAAAGTAACGTTGCCACAGAGATCTCACAACTCACACGGACGTATTCAGAGCAAAACGACATCATTCCGACCAGGTCTTGGTGCTCACCAACTAGGCTGTCCACCTGGCCACACGCCCTCTCTGCTCCCTGTTTCCTCATTTGTAAAATGGGGGGAAAATCCTCGTAAGGTTATTGTGGGCTTAGAAGTGATGTAGATAAAGCACAGAAACAGACTGCGGCATATGGCAGACATTTGAGCAGCCAATACTGCCACCATCATTAGTAATATTACTAATTTTGTCTTATCATTATCCTTATTTTCAGAAGGTTGTTGTAAATATTTAAGAAGAGAAAGAAATAGAATCATATTAGAGGATAAGAGGGAAGATCACGCAGCCGGTGTACTGAAATCATAGCTTTTATTGCTATTATACTCTTCTTTTGTGTTACCAATATCATCCCAGAAATGGCTCATTTCCACTGACATGCAGCTGGCAGCTCCTCCTCCCAGCTGATACTCGGGCCTTGTGCCCATGAAGACCCCCACTTCATAAAACGCTTAGAATCTATTTTCATTGTTGAAGGTGCTGATACTGACAGATGGGGCCTGATGAGAACTTTGTCCCAGCTCCTATCCCCACTGAGTGTACTCATCACTCTGTGACCTGCTCCCTGGGGGGACACAATGGGAAGCACCTGCCATCCAGGGTGTGGCAGAGATCCGTGCACACTAGCAATTGGAGCCCACAGCCAGGCACTGGGGCAACCCCAGGCGGCCACAGTGATCCAACTCCCCAGGGGGGCACCTCTTCTGGCCCATTTCCTGGTGAGGACAAACCTTTGGCTTGGGGTCTCCTACTGGGCACCTGTCACAGATTGGGGCATTTTCACCATGAAGTTCATCCAGAGAATTTGCTAAGATGCCTTCCACTCACTGTCCTCATTGGCCTATTAGTTAGGACAGGATCCAAGATTAATGCCATCCTTCACCAAAGAGCTCCTCCTGCACTTACAGCAGCGCTGGCGAATTTCCAAACTTCTGCTCAGATGACGTCTCACGCTCTCCAGCACGAGGGATCCGGGCGCCTCTAAAGGTGCCTCAACAGCACCTGACCACTCAACAAAGCTCCTAACCTGGAAGGAATTAAGATTTCCCTTATGTGCTCCTCCAGAGCCAGGCTTTATGCTGAGGGCTGTATATACACACCATCCAGTTTAACTCCCTCACAGAGGTGTGTAGACTGACAAGCCACATTTTCCATATAGGACATTAGAAGTTGAGTAACTTGCCCAAAGGTCACTCACCTCCTGGGGGCAGTCGTTTCCCATAACAGGACTGAGCCTGTGCCCACAAGTGTAACCCCTGCCCCGATTCGGTCTGCTCCCAGCTGCCTCTTCTAGGGCCACGAAAACACTTCCCAGGAAACTCAAGGGAAGCCATCCTGCACAGAAAAAGACAGCGGGGCCTGAACAGGGGAAGGGGAAACCTCAGAGCCCAGAACCCCTTCTGTGTTTGCCTGAAACCAGGCTGGGACCTCTAACACCCTCCTGGATGCCCTGCTTCTGCTGGCGCAGCCTCAAAGGGTCTGGACCTCTGCAAATAACCACCCCCAGAACCAGTACCCACCGCTGCCCTCTGACATAGCCGGACACCTGGAGAGCCGCCGGTCCGCCTGCACATCCGGGTCCCTCTTACCTCACCTGAGACCTTCCTCTATAAGCCAGCCGCTGCCCACCCCACCACCAAACTGTCCGGCTGCTCTCCGCAGCTCTGGCCCCCTGTTTCCCAGGACCCAGCCCAGAGAGGCTGAATTTCCATCTCCTTCCGTGTTGACACACTGAAAAGTAGACTAAAAATGCTGCCAATTAAAACGAACCGCCTCCTAGCTGGGAACGTAAGACACAAAGGACTCCACTGCTGCTGAGAATCAGCCATATTCAAAAATTGTTAATATCTAAAAAGCAGTTGAAATTGTTTCTGCTTTGTCTTATTAATATTGGAGAGGGTAAAACTGCTCAAAAAAGGGAGAAATATGGAAATTAGGGCTGGCTCTCCTTCAGCACAAAACAGAGCAGCCTGCTCTGCCCCTTTATCAACCTTTTGACTTGTTATTCCTTGGCCCTGAATCCACTTTCCGGGCTTTTCTGGCTATCGTATGATTTTTGCTCCTGTCTCCTCTCAGGTCCTTGCCACTGTCTTTCTGAGGCAAGCAAAACATCCTTCCTGGCTGGCTCCCCCAGCAACAAAAGGAGAAAGATGTGGGAAGCAAACCAATGGCTTCAGAACACACCTCAGCAGTGCCCACCTGCAGGTGCCACTTACGCCCCGAGTGGTACTGGGCCCACGTGCCACACTGCAACCTCAAACCCGCCTATTGCCTCAAAGTGCCAACACTGAGATTAAACCTGAACACGGAGGTTTTAGTTTAGAAAACACAACTCTACAGTGCTGCCTTTGTCTTAGAAGAAAAACAAATAATGTGCACGCCGTGGATTCTAGATTGGCCACCACTGGCCCAGAGCCTCAGGGAGGGGCTCAGTCTGGTCCCCATAGCTTCTCCCTCAAGAGAAGGTGCTAACACAGAGCCGGTTGCCATGGCAGCAGACCAAACAGCCTTAGGGGAAAGAAAACAACCAAGAAAAGTACTCCAGAAATGAACTCGTATTGGTCTTCTGTGAAATCAGGCCAGAGAAAGGGGTGGCAAGCAGGCCACAGCACCTAGCAGCACACAGGAGGAGGTCCAGACCTGGCTCTGGGGGCTGCAGTCTCCAGCACACGCTTTCCTGTAATTCATCACACACAGATCAACAGGCGGGGAGTCACAGTGCAAGCCTGAGAGGAGGGTGAAGGTCACGTACATGACTAGTTTGAGGAGCCTTTCTGATTCCCTGATTTGTGGGAAGGCAGCCTTTCTTCTGATCTGGTGGCACCTTCCCCATTACTGATGTTGCTCAGATAGGATTTGGCAGTCCAGGCCTCTCACCATACATCACCCAGGTGCAAGCTCTGCTGTGCAGCCTGAGATTTGGAGAGGGAGAGAGAAAGAGAGAGGGGAGGGGACAGAGAGAAAGTCCCTGCGCCACACCCTTCCTTCGCTTGGCATTGCCAAGAGCTGCATAGCTGACTCACACCACTTGAATAATTGCCTTTTAATGACGCCAGTTTCTTCACTTGTAAAACCAGGCTCTGAGATTCCTGACTCAGAGGCACCTACCGCTGCCGAGCACGAACACTTCACCCTCCCCCCGGGCCACGGCACCGTATCTGTCATTCTTGCTCACACAGGGCATGGGCTGGCCTGATGACGTCTGCCAAGGAGGGCAGCCCACACACTGCCGGGTGCAGGATGGCACTTCGAGCCACCCTCTGCAGGCGTGCGTGTGTGCCTGGTCCCTTGCACTCTGTCCAAATGGATAAATCTGAATTGCAGACCCAGGGGCATAAGTGGAATTGGTTCTGACCAGCCCTGCCCAAGACTGTAGACTTTCTAAGCAGTTCTATGTAAATCCTTTGGATTTTCTGCCCTGCACCAAGCTTCTGCTTAAGTCTAGGACATTTTACAGCTTCACCTGGTTTCCCCTCTGTATTCACTGAGTGGATTTTTATTGGGCATTTACTGTGTAGTCGGAGTTAGTGAGCACTGGAAGTCTGACTGTGAACAAGCCAGCAAGGTTCTGGTCTCGTGCCCGAGGCCCACATCCTGGGATCCAGCAAATACCACAGACATAAACACGGATAGGCTTCCCTCCTATTTCTTCATAGAAACAAAGACTCGCGCCCGCTGGGAAACACAGCCCTGGCTCTCCCACATGCCATTTATGTCGTTCTAGCTCTCTCCTTGCCTCGTGCGTCCTGGTTAAGATTTCAGTACTGGACCAAACAGTAAGGCTGCAGATGTGAGTCCCCGGCTCAGCCAGGGCTGGCAGAGATTTGAGAAGATAAAAGTAATTCTAGCAGGACTTCCGAAGAGCCCTCTTAGCGTCAGAGCTCGGGACAGCCCGAGATGTCTGGCAGGAACAAGCAGCGAGTCTGACTGCAGCCAGCTGATGTTCCTGGCAGCGTGATGTCAGGGAGAACACAACTGGCTTGTGCGGGACACTAGCAGACGACTCCTGACCTTCACCAGTCACGGTGGGTCTGAAGCGTCCGCTTTCCTTTCCGCACTTCCCGAGGGGGATGTGGGTGGAGGGCGGAGAGCACGGATTTTCAGTTACTTTACCATTTCAAGTCAGAGCAGAATCAGAGCCCACATCACAGGGGGAAAGTTAGAGGCAGAGGAAAATAAAAAGATCACTAGCCGACAAAGAGAAAGAGAGGAGGAAAGGGGAAACTATGACAGAGTAACACACGCATCTTATGTTTTCTGTTGCTCATTCATCAAGCTGAAGGGTTGGGCACTGGGGCAGAAAAGCACTCACATTTTAAAGAACAGGCTGCCACCTCTTCCCCGCTCCCAAGCAGAAAGCCAGCATGGATCCCTCACTGTACAGTGCATCGGCTACCTGGACAGAGCAAGTGCCGGCTCAAGACAGGTGGGCTGTCTTAACAAGCCGAAAGACTGCACAAGCCTCCTTTTAACAGTGGATACAAGCCTTCAAAGAGACAGTTTATAAATAAGTATTCCATTACTATGACTTGTTTACATGATTTGCCTTCACGACATTGTCCCTACTGAACCAGACAGTCTGAGGGCAGATTTCAATGCAGCTGTCACGTCCAGGGATGGTGCACAGTTCTGCACCAGTATCCACCGCACAGGAGGCACAAATGATGAGGGGACTGGGCTGCTGCAGGGAAATCTGTGCCTGCTGGTGGAATCGCACTCCAAGGCTGCAGCACGGGCTGTCAGTCAGCCAGCAGACATCTCCAGTTTACGCACTAACTTGTCGTGCCTTCTGCAAGGAATCCAAACTCTCAGGTCCTAGCTGTCTCCCAACTCTCCTAAAATCAGCAAAATTGTAGAGCACATAGAGCAGCCAAGATGCAAGTTTCAGGAGTGAAAATATTGCAAGGGAAGGGGAGGGACTCACTCCCTGTTCACACACTGGTAAGTGACTGCTTCTGGGTCTTCCCCTTCCACATGCTCTTTCAGTCGGCCCTTCCTCTCAGAACTGAGAGTAGGTTTGAGATCTTGTGGCTCTTCTAGCTTTGGGATGCAGCAAAAAGTAGCGAAAATAATGGAATCTTAGGCAATCCAGCTACCTGGAGAATACATAAAGGCTGCTGGATGCACATTATACTCATCAAAGAACAATGAGGGGATGACTGAAAATTAGCATGTTTGGCTCTCTGACGTGTTGGGCAAGATACAGGCACGAGATCTTTTTCCATCTCTGACAGGAGGATAAATTGAAAGTTAAGCATTACCTTACTAAACTGAAAAATCCAGCAACCACATCCCTATTTTAGGTCAAGGAAAACTCTTCCTCATGTACGATATGAGGCATTTAAAGGACGATGTAAATATGAGCATTGTGCAAATAATAATCAGTCCAAATGTGCAACTACAGGAGACTGGATGAATAAATTGAGGGATAGACAGAATATGAATGCAGTATAGCAATACACTAGGATACAGATGGATCACAGCAATCTAATATTCACATGAGAAAGTCAGTCTGAGACCACAGCTATGAGATTCTGTTTATAAAGTCAAAACTATTAAAATAAAAACGTAAACATCTTGAGGATGAATACAGATAAGATACAACTCTAAGAAGGTCTGGTAAAAGGACAGGACTCAGCATGATGATTACCAAGGTTCAGGGCTGGTAGGATGAGTGAGAACCACATGGCTAGACGTAAGTTGATACAAGATCTTAGCTCTGCTTTAGAAGATGTCATATGGGGTTCATTGTTCCATTACAGATGGAACAATGAGAAGGATAGATAATAGAGATGACTGATCTACAGAAGGAAGATAGATAGACAGATACTGTGCATACACCAAAACTGAGAGATGGTTTTCTAAAATGTAACCACCCATTTTCTCTGTGTCAGTGACACAGCATACTATTTGTTTTCTTTCTTGCAGTCACAAAGATCTGACTGGATTTTCAGGCTCCCTTGCAGCTAGCATGCCCCATGGCTGACTGCTGGTCCATGGAGGGTGTGCAGAAGGGAGGACCACACTTGCAGGGCTGGCTCCTCAACACCCGCTGGGTGACCTGGCCTCCTTGCTCTGCCCTAATCAGCCTTGAAGGACACATGTAGAAGGTGGAAACTGAAATCCTCAGTTCCTAAACATAGTGTCACTGCCATCTCCCCAGTCCCTGGTGCCAAGTGGACTGAGCAATAAACTTTTAAGGTACTAAGTCACTCTGAGTCCAGGGTTCATCTAGCATTACCTTAGCTAACTCTATTCAAACATGAGTAGCTTGACATGGGGGGAATATTCCACAGAAGTGCACCTTTTACCTCATTAAACCTCTTACATGATTTATGGGGAGCTTAAACTCCAGAGATCAGACACCCACGCTTTGCTCTTTAGCTTCAGGCTCCAGATAATGGCACTGAACAGCCCAGACTGCACTGAGAACACTCACTCCGGGCAGTAGCACCCAGGGCTCATTTGAACAGAGTGTAGGCTCGAGGGCCTAAGACCAAGTGATGTGTAGAAACCTATGACATAGCTTTAGGGCAAGGCCTGTGCCCTGGGCTACTGCCTGGCAGCGGCTTCCTGTGTGCACTGGCACCTGCAGTGAGTTTCCAAGTCCCGGTGGCACCTTCTAGGAAGGCTGCGCTCTTTCCTTCTGGTCCTGAACGGACTCCTTGCTCAGCCCCTGGCATGGTGACGCTGTCTTGGGAAACCTGCTCCACCGTCTTATGAGGGGCAAACCGAGCAGATGGCTGTGACCGCTGGGTTGCCAGGTAATGAGCAAGTGCTTCCCATCAGAGTAGCCAGGTCTTGTCACCCAGCCAAAAGTGACAGCTTGGATGTCTGGCAACAGCGCTGATGTTGGGGAGGAAGCAGGCTTCTTACTGCTCCAGTTCTTTGTGTAGTTACGCTTTTGGATCCTCCCCCCACGTTGACTCTTCATCCTTTTCAGCAGAGGTGAGTGAGCAGCAATTGGGCTGTTTCCAGGGAATAAGACTGAGTTAATGCAGATTCATCACCTGGCTGAGCTGCCTGGCTTTGGGTGCCCCTGCTCCCTCTCTCTATCATTCTGCCCCAGGTCTGCCCTGGCGGCCTCCAGCCTGGCAGGGAGTTGCCAGTGCCTTTGACCGTTCTGCCCACCTTGCAATGACAGACTGACCTTCAGCTGACGCCACGTCCCTGCCACCCTTCTCTCCCTGCTCCCCTCTGGCCAGAAGGGAAGATGGAGCTATTCTGCAGCAGGAAAGATCGGTGTCCTAGAAGAGTTGGCCAGGAAACAGGGGAAGGTAAACATGTGGGCTACAGTAGAAGAAGCAATGAAAGGTGAGGCAAGGCCCAAGGAAAGAGCATGAGAAGCAAGCCAGCTGCAGTAAACAGACCAGAGAGAGAATGAGGTCATATGCCCCGACAGAGACAGGAATTGAGCCATGGCAACACCAGACAGGGCCCTGGGGCTCTTCTGACCTAATCCCTTCATATGCACAAAGAATGCAGAAGTGAAACCCAGGAATGATGAGGCTTACCCACATATACCTTGTAGGTAAAAGGAAAAATGGGGAGACCTGACTCCTAACATAACATCTTCTCCCTACAACTCACTCTCTAGTCCGGAATAAGTACTGCCTTCCATATAGGAATCATTCGGGTCAGGAAGAAACAAAGTCCACCCTTCCAGTGTTGAGAAAAGAAGGCCTCTGTGAGTCTGACTAGGGAAAAGCAGTGATCTAGACACTTAACAGAGACTGTCGTCCACACCAGGTCAAGAGAGGCCAGGTGAGAGCAGACGGCAGGAGCAGCAGGCTTCTAGATAGAGGTGTGCAGTGTGTTTGTCTAGAATGGCAAAACTCGGATTCCTGTGACATATGACAGCATTAGGATCTGAAAGGAAACACAATTTAAACACTGATTCCGTACAAAACAGAGCACTAGCAACGTGATTCCTATTGTAAGCAGTAATCCCTGTTTCTCACCAAGGAAAATTAGGAGGCTGCACCCCGCCAAGGTAACAGACTATGACTTGTTTAAAGACTAAGTGGCTGGGACCCACAGTACAATCAGCACTCAGGACATTTCACGACAGACGGGGCAATGCATGGCCCAGGTGCTCATTCCGGAAAGTTCATCTCGCCCAGCTGCTGGGCCTGCAGACCCACCCAGCCCTTGGCAGGCAGCCCCTTTAAGCATAGTCCTGCTGCAGAGACCCGACTGCCCCAAGTCACAGTCCTTCCCAGAGATCATCGCCGCTGACTGGGGAGGTGAAGGTGGAAAGCTCAGACCTTCAGCTCAACATGGGCTGACCCGGACAGCTATCCCATTCCAGAAGGCCCTGTGGGCTGGCCAGGCTCTGGCCAGCTTCTCCCTCTGCCCCATCCTGACCTGCCCCAGGTCCATCCGCCTCTCCACTCTGCTCCACGATGCACCCCCACCTCATTAGAGGCCGACCGTGCATTAAATCCTTCTGCCAGAGCCTGGCCTGGATGGATTCCCAAAGCCCCGGCGCTTCTCTAGGAGTTCATAAACTTATTCTCTGAGTAGCATCTATGTGAAACCAGGCAAAGCATTGTTTCCAGTGACACTGCACCCTGAGATAGGTTCAATACTGTTTAATAACATGCAGGAGAGAGAGGAGTGAGAAATACGCTAGTGCCAAATCTCAATTCCCGCTCCTTTGATCTCAGTCCCCAGTGTAGCTGCAGTTACTATCATACCATCTGACTTGAACGGATGAGTCTAAATTCCATAATGTCAAATAAGTCATATTTCAGTAACACTTCCTACCCACTGCTAAAAATACTGTTTCTTCCCACACAGCTATTCCTAATGAGATATTTCAAGCCACCTGGTGCCCAGGGGAGTTCTGTGGCTAATTTTCCGTGGAGCCCCATGAAACAGGAACCAAATACCACAGAACCCCCACTGGAGCTGGTGTCAAGGGCAAGAAGAGCAATGACCTCCCAGGTCATTCTGTACTGGAGGGAGAGCGCCCCCTCAGAGAGGTCATTTGACCCATAGTCAGCCTGATTCTGGGGCCAGACTTCACATGGCATAATTTGTTTCTTCGCTGAATGCACCAAGAGGAGTAGGCCCCTGACTGCGGTTTGGCTTTCCCTCAGCACCTCTGCTGCTCCTGCAGTTTCTGGTGAGAATCAGTTTGAACCCTGAACACCTGCTCACTCCTAACACAATGGAACTGCATCCGGCCGAGCTGCACTACTAGCCACTTCCAGCTCCTCAGCACTGATCTGAAGATGTGCCCTTCTCTCTCCCTACTATACCTTCTTCAATGCTAGACTATTTCTCTATCACCCAGACAATTCATGTGCTTGGCAACTTGTCCCGGGGACATTACGCCTAACCTCCCCAAGCCGGTTGAGGGTAGCTTTCTAGGCCCCAGGAGCTCTCCGTGTGCACATCTATCTGACAGTTAAAACAATTCTTGTGATAGTGTCATTGGCTGCCTGTTTCCCTTGTGAAGTACAAGCGCCTTCAAAGTAGGAATTGTCTCTCAACTCTCTACTCAGTATCCAGCACTCTTCTAAGCACTTCAGCTGGATAATAATAAAATCATAAAAATAATGCACTAGTAATGAAATAAAAATAAAATGCACTGGCGTGGTCTGTTGTGCCTAAATAGAACTTCCTGTTTCTATTTTTAGACTCTTATCCTGAAAAGTGTTATAAAAAACAGCCCAGAAGGTGTTCCTCAGGAGAAAGGCTCTGAGATTACATGGGCGCATCCCTAGACTGTCTGGGTGGGACCTTCTCCAGGGAGGGCTGCAGCATGCATCTGCTTGTACAGGCATATTAATGCCCAGAGCCAATGCGGGGAATCTGGTCTCTGGTTAGAAAACAAGGGGACTGTGAGAAGAGAACAGTATAAGACTTCCCTCCCCACCTCCCTCACTCTGGGTCTCAGCTGGAACTGCAGGTGACCCTAAGGGAAAGAAGCAAGTCAGTTTCTGATGACAGCAGTAATAGCAGCATCCAGGGGACCAGGTGAGCTCCTGAACTCTCTCCCTCTTCCACCGAGTGCGCCTCCGCTCTGAGCCACACCCTCCTGTAACCCTAACCCTAACCAATCAAACCACACCAGTGATACAGCAAGATGTTACCAGATTCTCATCTTCACAGTCTAAATTTATCGAACGTTAAAGATTTAATTGTGTCTCTTACAAAAACAAACAAATGAACAAAACAACAACAACAACAACAAAAACCTAAGTTGAATCCTGCCTCCCAGAATACGTGAATGCAACCTTATCTGGAAGTAGGGCCTTTCCAGATGTGATGAAGATGAGTTCCTACTGACTTATAGCGGACTCTAATCCAACAGCTAGCATCCCTATTAGACTAGGGAAATGCCACACATGGGGAGAAAGCCACGTGTTGAGAAGCAGGGATGGGAGTGAGGCATCGACAAGGAATGTTGAGGCTTGCCTGCCAGCACCGGAAGCTGGAAGATACAAGGAAGAATCACCCCCTCCAGCCTTCAGAGAAAGCATGGTCCTGCCAGCACCCAGGTTTTGGACTTCTCACCTCCAGAACGAGCGCAGAGAGAATAAATTCAGTTGCGTTAGGCAACCCTACTGTTATAGCAGCACTAAGAAACTCATACGCTGACCGACCATATGTGCCACTTTCTGTGTTGCTCCACATAACGATTTCATTCCACCCTCACAAGAATTCTGGGAGATAATTCTTGAAACTGGGGATGGGGAGACACATGACAGGCCCAAGGAAATGTCAGAATAAGGCCCATCAGACAAGCACAAACAGGGCAGGGATTTGAACCCAGGTCTCCTGACTCCAGTTTTTCCAGAGCTTTTAAATCAAACTGTTGCCTGAGTATTTGGGTTACGGGTCTTCTAGTCTTTTTAAGAATATTTCAGTTATCTTCCTTCCTGCCCACTTGCCAAAGGATGCAATTGCAGCTCCAGCAGAGCTCCAGATCTCATGGCCAGGGAAGGCGAAGCCAGCTGCAGCTGCACCCTCCCTGCCTCCTCACAGATCCTCCCTGGGTGGCTGCACTTGATTTGGGGTCAGGAGAAAGCAGTCTTTAAAAGCCGTCTTCACCTGCCAGTGTCATAAAGGGAGTCCATAAGCAATTAGGCACTTCTAATCACTTAATTCCACTTTAAATCTCTGCGAGAAGAAGGTAATAATTATGGAGCTCTGATCTGACTGGTCCTTGGCCGATTTTCAATCAACCAGAGTCCTACAGGATATTATAAAACACATTTTTAAAAAGACTCCTGCAAAGCGGATGTAGCCATGAAATTCAAGCCCTAGGCAGAGAGGCCAAGAAACAATTTTGGTTTTTTTCTACATCTTCCTTCTTGATGGCCCCCATTATTAGGACCTCGTTTAAAAATTCCATCACAGTGTGGGTGATGTGTGGTCTTCCTTCACAGATGGATGCCAGCTCCCATGACAAAGGCTGCCAGCTCACAACTGACTGGTACTGGTCGGGTCTCAGACTCAACAGGACCTCATGCCTCTCTGTGTCCAGCTCACCCCAAAACAGCATCTGTACACCGGCAAACAGAATAGAATTAGAAGGGAACCATGGAAGACGCAGATGAAATCTTGCTTTTCTAGAGAGCGGAAGGCTAACCAAGGACACAGACTCTTCTCCACCTGCTGAACTAGCTGCTCCTCTGACTTTCCTAAGGTAACAGCAGTAAGCGCTAAATATTTCAGGGTTTTTTTTTTTTTTTAATCTCTGGTCCTTAGCATTCTCCTGCCTTCAGCACCCACAATGGTTCAGCAGCTCCAGGCTCTGGGCATTCAGGTGTCACCCCTATGGCTGCTAATTGTCTACTTTCTGGGGAATTTGTTCCTGCAAGTCATTGATACATCTTAGCAGTTTGAAAGGCTCTAATAGAGGCCACCTCTAGAACTACCAGGGAAATGAAACCAGTTTAATGGGTTTAAGGCTAATTTTCATTTTTCGTTATTTGGGCAATTTGGCACATGATGGTGAAACAAATCCAGCAAGGTAACAGAGTAGTTTTTAGGATACGGTCCTTCCCTTTCCCACCCACCCCCCAGTTTATAGGCTACATCCAGAACTGGGACTCATAAAACAGGAAATGAAACAATTCAGCAAGAGTCCGACCAACTGATTCCGAGAATTTTCATCAGCCCAACCTGGGGGATTCTGAAAGATGCCTTGGTATCCATCCCATCAGCAGACCTAATAGCCAAAGAATGACACAGAGGAAATTGGTTTTGTAAAGGAGCTAAATGAAGTAAGAATTTCGTGTGTGTGGTGATTAATTTTACTATCAATTTAATGGGGCTGAGGGCCGCCCAGATAGTCAAGCATCATCTCTGGTGTTTCCAGAACAGACTAGCATTTGCATGCGTGGACTAGGTTAAAGATAATCAGCAATATGGCAGCATTTCCCATCTGTCGAGGGCTAGAATAAAGCGAAGAGACCCAGGAAGACTGACTTTGCTCTTCCTCCCTTTGAAATAGGCCACCCATCCCTCCTGCCCTGAGGCGCGGCCGTCCGAGTTTTCCAGTCTTCGCACTGACCGAATGACACTACCATGTGCCCTTCCCAGTCCTCTAGCTGGCGAAGGACAAGCAGTGGCCTTCTCTGTGCCCCACAGTCACAACAGCCACTTACTGAAGGAAATTTCCTCAGCACTGATTACGTCCACAGATATTCAATAAGCATGTTTGGTTTGTATATTTGTATACATGTACAGATGTTTTGTTTCTTTTATGCTGAACAGATGAAGAAACTGAGGCCTAGAGAAATGCAGTGATTTGCCTGATCTCACACAGTCTGTGGCCCAACATCAAGCATCCCGGTGAGAACTCAGGTGCCAGCAGCACTGGTATGAGTGGAAATATAATGGTTCTTCCAGAAAGGAAGATGGCCTCAGTCTGAGACTGGGAAGCCTCAAGCACCGAAGCCATGGAAGCAAGAGGTTGAACAGCCCATCCACGGGGAGATTTGGTTCCAGTTAACACGATTGCTGGGCTGAGTGAGTCTCTGAGCAGAATACCAACCACTAATACATCCCACATTGACAGCCCTCACAGCCTCAGTTAGCGCCAGTCCCCCCTTTCCATGTGACTCGGCTCTTTGGAGAGAAGCATGTGGGTGTCTTGGGTCTGTTCCCAGATCAATACAGTCAAATAGCTCCAGAAAGCAAAGACTAAGCATCTCCATTATTATTTCCAAAATCTTTGCTTCTCAAAAGAAAACATGCTCATTTTGAGAATCAACACTCAGTTGATCATCTGCAGAAAAATACAAAAGTTGAAAGTTATTAATTGGCATCTTCAGGCAATTAAAAACATGAGCCCTTGAGTTTCTCCTCTCACCCAGACACTGCCTGCCAGCTGATGGCTTTTCTGCTTCTGAATGATAATGTGGCCTTTGGTGCACTTGGGCAAATAGCCTACCAGCCAGCAGGCTGTGGCAGCCTTGTGACAAAAAACAGCAGCGTCCCGTGCCATGCCTGCAGGCAAGACGGCTGCTTATGTTCAGGCAAGGTGGTCCTCACATAGTGAGAGCCCCAGGAGACCGTGGGAGGACATGGCAAAAACCTGTGTTCACAGTCCCGCGGAATCACAGAAAGCCTGTGATGGGATGTTTCAACCTAACCAGCTGGATGCACTTGCTACTTGAAAAACAAAAAACCCTAAGGTTGGAGGAGGAGGAACCGAGGGTGACAATGTGTTTAACAGAGATAGAGCCAGGCATCAATTAGATCCAGCCCCAAACAATGGCAAGATGTCAAGAGAAGGACCAGCCAACTGACAGATGGACTCCAAGCAGGGCGAAAGTGAGATTTCTCGTGGTCTCTCAATCCTGGAATTCAGAGGTTTGGACTGCAGCCTCCTCCAAACCCTGCAGAGACCAACTCCACAGTAGCCTTCTGGAGGCGTTGAGCAAGACAGAGCAGCCAGATCTGTCAGCATTTCACTAACTGGTCTGCAGACCAGTGGCTCCAGATAACAACCACTTGCGAGCTTTGTGCCAAACAAGCTTCCTAAGTAACACTTGCTGGCTTTCTTAAGACCTTACTTACACACACACACACACACACACACACACACAACCACTGCTTCCACCTTCCCTTTCAGCCCAATCTCCAGAACTAGAGAAAAACAGGCCTTCGGTTTCCCATGTAGATGCTCTGTTTCCCATGCATCCCTCTTGGACATGCAGGGAGAGCAGAGATCCTGGAGCTCATGCCCGGGGATGGTGGTGGTCTCATCCGAGGGGAAGGACATTCCAGGTGCGGCTGCCACCTCTTCTGGGCTCGCAGAAGCACCTCTGAGCTGCCTGGCTGTGGATCCATAATTAAAGTCTCTGAGTGTTTGATCACCTCCTCGATGCAGAGTAATTAAAATTGCTGCACTGTTTGTTTTTCATTTCCTTTGATAAATGGTGAAAATGTTAATGAGCCAAAGCAGTGTGGATCCACCTTACTCACCCTTGGCTTCCCCACCTCCACGAGTGTCCTGCTTCTCTGGAGACTGGGCTAAATCAGGAAATGCAGAAGCAGGGGCGGGTTTGGCAGGATAGTAGACACCTGGCAGGATGCATGCAAAGGGTTCTGAGAGACTGTCGGGTAATGCCTTAGTTACTTTTCTCATTGCTGGTACAAAATAGTTGACACCTTCAAGTTAAAGAAGGAAAGGTTTATTTTAGCATAGTTTGTAGAGGTTTCAGTCTACAGTCAGCTAGCTCCAAAACAGGGCAGCATGGCAGAGGAGAAACAGTCCATGGCAGGGCAGACAGGAAGCACCACAGCTTCCTTCTTTCCATTCAGGCTGCAAGCCTATTGGTTGGTGCCACCCACACACAGTGTGGGTCTTCCCTCTTCAGGAAGTCCATAATTCACAGCCAGAACTGCACTAAATCAATCAGTGGACTAATCCATTATCACAGAGACATGATCTAGTATCACATACCCACAATCCAATCCAGTTACTCTCAAAGGACCCATCTATGAGTGCATGAGGCTTTGGAGGATATCTAGATACAAGACATAATAGAGGAGCACCCCCCAAGGGAGCTAGCACTGTCCCCTCAACTGTTCCAAGTCATAGGGCAGGGCTTTGTTTTATAGGATATACTAAAAGAAAAATTGGGGCTGTTGTGTTTGGCTTCTTAAAGCACCCCTTCCTCCCAAATCCTATGACAAAGTGGGATGGTCTAGTCACCTTGGGGAAAATGGCCTGAGTTTCAGCCTCTCTGTCAAGTGGGTATTCATTGATACCTCAGTTCAACACCTTAATGTGTTCCACGATTCCAGGGAAGATGGCCACAGTCATGTTTGTCACCCAATGTGGAGTTTATGAATGCAAGCAAAATTTTCCCGAACACTTCTGTTAGTGAACCAAATTGTTTGAGAGAAAAAGCGTCTGTGAACCGAGGTATTACTGCGATCATTTTTGCTCCAGTTAACACACAAGGCATTATGAGAGTTAAATGGCCCACAGTATACGAAATCCTCCTCCCACCACAATGTTCTGCGATGTCAGTGTGCTGCTCGCATTGTTTTTGCCTCTCTGCAACTCAGAGTGAAGATACAGCAAGACTAGCTCATTCCCAGAGCAATTCATTCTCGGCAGGCAGAGTAAGAGGAAAGAGGAAGGGCAGGAAACTAGAGGATGTGGGACGGCAAAGCACATCCAGGGAAATTTCTGCACTGCCCATTCCAGTGGAGAAGGTGCTCTCTCAGGCCCGAGGCGGCGGACAGGCCTCGCATGCCACAGACCCTTCTTCCCAGGGGCTGCGCTCCTCCAAGAAGGGTGCTCTTCCCTAGCAACTTCCGTGTTTCCTCTAAGTGGCAAGTTTCCTCCGAGAGCCAAGTGACGGCAGCTGCGGAACTGACTTCTGCCCTGGGGGCTTCCCTGGCTTCACCTCAACCGCCACGTGGTTACTGAAGTCCATGCGCCAAAAGCAGGCCGAACTTCCTTCAACCCAGACCGGTGCCCGCAGGGCTCCAGAGCAAAACCCGCAGTCAGCCCCTCGCTGCCCCTGCAGAGCGCAACCCACCCGAGGGCCACGGGGAGTCAGTGCAGAGCCACTCAGGAAGCCTTCAGCAGTGCGTAATTTTGAAAATGACAAGAAGACTCTGCTAGAACTCTGAAGTTAGTGTCCCCTTCTGTCGCCCTCCTCATGCCATTCCTTGGCTGTCCTGAGAAAAAGCTCTTCCACCAACAGAAGAAAATCAAATCAACGGACAGAAAAAGGAGGAAGGCTCCAGCGGCAGAAAATAACCCTTGAAAGGGATGATTCTGGCCCAGAGCAGTGCCGGGCTGTAAGGAAGGACACATCTCTGAAGGTGCCACACCCTCCTCTACGTGGAGCTCAGGCTTTCCGCTCTCTGAGCTCGGAGTCAACACTGGTGGCCACTGACGGTCAGTGTTTCATCTGAGTATTCCCAGACAGCGTGTGAGCTAAGTCCCCGCCAGCATGGTCACCAAACACGAGTGGTTACTTCGCGTCGTTTGGGGGAATCAGAACCTTTTGGTGGAGGTGAGCTGGCGCGAGTCACGCAGCAGCGTAGGACAGTGTAGGCGACTTCTCTGGCTCGGGGGCACGCACATCAAGGTGTGAATGCCAGCCTTGTCCTCCGCTAGTTATGTAACTCTGCGGAAGTCATTTACTCTGTGCCTCAGTTGAGTCATCTGTAAAACAGGGACTGTAATAACCACATCACACTTCGGTGTGAGGAGAAAAGTGCAAAGTACTAGTAGCATTTGGTGCACAGTATACATTAAATAAACAGTAGCTACTATTATCTTTATTATTACCGATGCTGTTACTTCCCGGCAGGGTAGCGGATAGTTGTACAATTCCTTCATTTTCTTCCTCAGTTCAAAAATCTCTTCACTGTGGTTCCTGGTCCCATAATAATCAACTCAGCACCGATATCACTGTAGGCACCCGCAAAGAACCTGCTTCAGGAGGGCTCCGGAATGGGCGCCAAGGAGACCTCAGCGGTCTCACAGACTGTTCCCGGCTGGTGGCGAGGGGGGAGCACAGCTTGCTGAGAGGCCGGCGGTTCTGGCCCTTGCCGCATCGCGGTGGCCGGGACAGGCCCGCACAGCCGGTTGGACAGAGCCCGGCCTGCCAGTCCGGACACGGCGGGGCTGGGAAAGGCGGGGAAGGAGAAGGGAAGTCTGTCAGCCTTTTCCCCTGATTGCACCGGCCACGGCTGGCCCCAGGCTACTGCAACACATAACCGTCCTGCTTCTTTTTCTTTTTCGGCAGTGCCAGGGATGGAACCCAGGGTCTCTCTCATGCTAGGCAACAGCTTCGCCCCTGAGCTGCACCCCCAGCCCTGTTTTCATCATCTTTAAACCAAACAAACCCGGCCAGACACACCACAAAAGCAGTCTTCGTTCTGCTTTTCTGAGTACTTCCATTATTTACTCGTAATATATTTATAAGTAATGACATTTCTCCACCCACCTCTCCCCTGCACGTGCAGGAAGGAGGAGTAAGACAAAAATGCTCTAAGCTTCCCAAGAGAAAGAGACAACAGATGTTATATTTACATCGCTTGGGTCCCCAAATCTTGCAAAATGCTTACAGAATCATGCCACTTGACCCTGAAGACCACACGCGACCCTAATTATTAGATATTTCCTTGTACCTCAGTCAGCCTCAACACACCCCCCCAAAAGAGGGGAAGAACAGACATTTCATCCAGGTGGCGTTACTCATCTTTGTCCTCCGCTTCTCTAGCACTGACAGAAGAGAAGGATAAACAAGGTTTTTTTTAAATTATTTGTATGGGCGCAGCTTGTTTATGAGAATTTCCTTCAACATCTAGATCAGCCTCTTGCTTACAGTGGGTGTTTGACCAATATCTACACAAATAATAGTTTATATTCCTGGGCATTCACTGGGGCTCAAATCTCACTTGAACCCAAAGAGAACAGAATACTGTCCATAGGATCACTCCCCACTGCGGCTCCCCCTGCTGGAAATGGTCCAGCCTTTCACCCAACTGCTGGAGGCAGAAACCCAGGGCCTGTCCTGCCCACACCCAAGCTGTTAGCCAGACATGCTGCTTCTACCTAGAGTGTAGACCCCGAACCTGACAGTCCCAGTAGCTCCAGCAGAATGCCAGGAGCCGAAGTCACCATCCTCTCTCCCCTGGACTACTGCAAGGGGCACAGCTACTCTCCTTGCCTCCATTTCACATCGTCTAATCCACTTTCTTAGGGCTGGGATGATCTCAAGTCAACGAGATCCTGTCAGTCCCCTGCTTAAAGCCCACACACACTTCCCAGGCAATGGGAACACTCCAAACCCCTCACCTGGGAGCCTACCTCCTCCGCTCCACCTGACAGTCCAACCACATCATCCTCTGCTCCCTCCTGCCCTCCCCCCTCCAGATGTGCTAGCCTTTCCCCATCACCTCACAATCACCAACGCTGCACCTGGAAAGCTCTCACAAAGCCCCACACAGACACTGTCCATCCCTCTGCTGCCTACAGCACTCTCTGACTTATTTTCTCTGCTGTGGAGCATGCATTGCTATACAAGGCAATGTCACTTCCATACTTACGTGTTAGTGTTGAAATTGTCTCCCAGAGAATTTAAGTTTTTTGGGTGAGAGACTCCCTCCATTCTATAGGAAGCTGTATCCCTGGTGCCTGCAATACAGCCAGATACATAGTATGTACTCAATAAATGCCTGTGGGCTGGCCAGACTTACTGGCTTAATTGAGTGCTGCCTCCAATACCCAAGTTCTTTCTCACTGAATCTTGTTTTGCACACACATGTATATTTATAAACCACACTAATGGAGGGGGAGTGAGCAGAACTCTCCAGAGACATTATGTAAACATCACCTTATAGCCATCCTTACAGCCTACCAGTGTGCAAATACAAACATTCTTTTCTTGTGAAATATTCTAGGTCAGCTCTTCTCAAATGTTGTACTTGAGACCCTCTCACACACTTAAAAATGGTTGAGATGCCAAAAGCTTTTGTTCACACGTGTCATATTTATCAGTATTTACCATGATTGAAATTAAAACTGAAAGAATTTTAAATACTTACAACTCATTGAAAATTACAGTGAGAAAGCATTACATGTTAACATATATAACACATTTACATAAAATAAACTATATTCTAAATGCACTGTGGTATCCTAGATTGGATCCTAGACTAGAAAAAAATGACATTAATAGAAAAATTGGTGAAATCTCAATAAAGTCTATCATCTGTAAATACTTATGTACTTATGTGAACATCTTAGTTTTGAAAAATATAACATAGTTACATGAAAGACAAACACCAGGAGAAACTGTAATGGGTATACAGAAGTCATTTGTACTATGCTTCCAACCTTTCTTTAAATGTAAAATTACATGAAAATAAAGTTTATTTTTAAAACTGCATTTTTTAAATGGTAAGAAAAATGACGTTGTTTTTATATTTTAACAAATTTTGTCTTTTTTTTTTTTTTTTTTACCAAGAACATGTATTGGTACATTGTATACATAATGATCACATTCATCATGGTTATTTGGTACCTGTACATGATGTATCTCGGTTTTCCTCCATCTTCTGCACCCCTACCTTCTACTCCCCCCTCATTTACAGCAGGTTTATTTATATTTTTCCATTTTTTCCCTTTCTTTCCTTTTTCCCTTCCTTCTTTGCCCCTTCTCTCTTTCTAGTTCTCCTCTCTTTTGAATATTATCTTCCTTTTATATAATATCTATTACACCTCTTTGTCCTTATTTATATTTATTGTTTCTCATATCAGAGAAACAATTCAATGTGTACTCATGAATGTCTGATTTATTTCACTTAAGGGTATGTTCTCAAGGTACATCCATTTACCTATAAACGTCTTTAGCTTATCCTTTTTTTGTGGCAGAGGAGTACTCCATTGTGTAGAAAAACCACGTCTTCTTTAGCCATTCCTTAGTTGTTGGACATCTGGGTTGTTTCCAAGACTTAGCTATGACAAATTGTGTTGCTGTGAACATAGTTGTGCATATATCTCTATGGTATGAGGTTTTCAGTTCTGGGAAGATACCAAGCAGAGGAATAACAGGATCAAATGGAAGCTCTAGTTGTAGTTTTTTGAGGAATCTCCATAGTGATTTCCACAGTGGCTGGACCAATCTACATTCCCACCAACAGCGGAGGAGGGTTCCTTTTTCTCCGCAGCCCCGCCAGCATTTGTTATTGGTTGATTTTTTGATAATTGCTGTTCTTTCCGGAGTGAGATGAAATCTCAATGTTGTTTTGATTTTCATTTCTCGAATGACTAGTGATGTTGAACACTTTTTCATGTATTTATTTGCCATTTTTATTTCTTCATCTGAGAAATGTTTATTCATTTCTGATGCCCATTTTTGGATTGGGTCTTTAAGTTTGACCCAAATTTAAAGGGGGGAGGTTTAATTCTTTTTTTTGAGTTCTTTGTATATTCTAGATGTTAGATCTTTGTCTGAGGGACAGCAGGCAGAAGTTTTTTCCCAGTCTGTAGGTTTTTTCCCTGCTCTACTGGTGATTTCTTTTGCTGCAAAAGCCTTTTAATAGGATGTGGTCTCAAGCACTGATTCTTTGTATTACTTCCTGCGCAGTTTGGGTTCTGTTCATGAATTTTTTTTCCTACCCCTATGTCTTCGAGAGCTCTTCCTATTCTACTCTCTAGTAGATTTGGTGTTTCCTTTTTAATGTTTAGATCTTTGACCCACTTCGATTTTAGCTTAGTACATGGTGAGAGACATGTATCTAGTTTTAGTTTTTGGCATGTGGCAAGCCAATTTTTCCAGCACCATTTGTTAAAGAGGCTATCTTTTTTCCAGTGAAGGTGTTGGGCTCCTTTGTCAAAGAAAAGGTATTTGAACGTGTTTGGAGTTGTTTCTGCATCTTCTAACCTGTTCCATTTATCCTCAGGTCTGTCTTTTTGCCTGTACCATGCTGTTTTTATCACAGTAGCTTTATAGTGTAGTTTCAGGTCAGGGATTGTGATGCCCCCTTCCCTGCTCCATTGCCCAGGATTGATTTGCTATTCTTGCTGTCTTCTGGTTCCAGATGAATTTCATGATTGCCCTTTCTAATTCTGTGAAGTATGTTAATGGTGTTTTGATTGGAATTGCATTAAATCTCTATAGTAACTTAGGAAGTATGGCCATTTTCACTATGTTGGTTCTTCCTACCCAGGAACATGGCGTATCTTTCCATTTTCTGATATCCCTTTCAATTTCCTTTTTTAGAGTACTGTAGTTTTTGATGTAAAGATCTTTTACTTCCTTTGTTAGATAGATTCCTAAATATTTCAATATTTTTGATGCAATTGTGAAATGTATATCTTCTCTTATTTCTTTCTCAGTGAGTTTGTTATTTGTATATAGGAATGCTATTGACTTTTGGGTGTTGACTTTGTATCCAGCTATGCAACTGAATTTAGTCATTAAATCTAGAAATTTTTCAGTGAAATTTTTGGGGTCTTCTATGTAGAATATCATGTCATCTGCAAATAATGATAGTTTAAATTTTTCCTTTCCTATCTTTATTCCTTTTATTTCTTTCTCTTGTCTAATTGCTCTGGCTAATGTTTCCAGAACTATATTGAATAATAGTGGTGATAGTAGGCACCCTTGTCTTGTTCCAGATTTTAGTGTGAAAGCTTCCAGTTTCTGACCATTTAGTGTGATATTCGCTGTTGGTTTATCATAGATGGATTTTGTCAGATTTATATATAGACCATCTATTCCTAATTTCTGTAGTGTTTTTATGATGAATCAGTGCTAGATTTTGTTAAATGCTTTTTCTGCATCTATTGAGACAATTGTGTGATTTTTATCCTTGATTCTGTTGATATGGTGTATTACATGTATTGATTTGTGTATGTTGAACCATCTCTGCATTCCTGGGATAAATCCTACTTGGTTGTTGTGTATAATCTTCTTGACAATCTGTTGCATTCTGTTTGCCAGTATCTTATTTAGAAATTTTGCATCTATGTTCATTAGGGAAATCAGACTGCAGTACTCTTTTTCAGTTGGATTCTTTTCTGGTTTTAGTATCAGGGTAATACTTGCTTCCAGGAATGATTTTGAAAGTACTGTTTCCTTTTCAATTTCATTAAAGAGTTTGAGGAATAGTGTATTAGATCCTCTCTGAATTTCTTGTAGAATTCAGCTGTGAAACTGTCAGGACCTGGGCTTTTCTTTGTTGGTAGGTTTTTAATTACTTCCTTGATTTCAACAGCTGATATTGGGTTATTTAATATTTTTATGTCTTCTTGATTCAGTTTTGGTAATGCATATGTTTCTAAGAATCTGTCCATTTCTTCAGTGTTTTCCATCTTGTTTGAATAGAGGTTCTTGAAGTAGGTGCTGATGATCCTTTGGATTTCCATAGGGTCAGTTGTGACTTGACCCCTTTCATTTTTTATTGCATGGATTTGGGTCTTTTCTTTCCTTTTTTTTGATAAGGTTGGCTAGGGGTTTGTCTGTTTTGTTTAGTCTTTCAAAGAATCAACTCTTTGATTCATTGATTCTTTATATTGTTTTCTTAGTCTCAATTACATTAATTTCAGCTCTGATCTTAATAATTTCCTCTCTTGTATGAGCTTTGGGTTTGATTTGTTCTTCTTTTCCTAGACATTTGTGGTTCAACATTAGGTTGTTTATTTGAGCTCATTCTGTCTTCCTGATGTGGGAGTTCAATGCAATAAATTTCCCTCATAGCACTGCTTTCACTGTATCCCATAGGTTCCAGTATGTTGTATTGGCATTATCATTTAACTGTATAAATTGCTTAATTTCTTTTTTAATTTCTTCTGTGACCCAACTGTTGTTTAGAAGGATGTTATTTAATTTCCATGTGTTTATGTGATTTTTTTGGTTTCTGTTGCCATTAAATTCCAGTTTCATTGCACTATGATCTGATAGCATGTGTGGGATAATTTCAATTCCCTTACTCTTAAGGATGCTTTATGAGCTAGTATGTGGTCTGTTTTGGAGAACAACCTGTGTGCAGCTGAGAAGAATGTGTATTCTGCTGTTGTAGGGTGGAACACTCTGTAGACATCTGCAAAGTCCATTTGTTCACAGATTTGATTCAGTTCTGATATTCCTTTGTTAATTTTTTGTCTAGTTGATCTGTCTATTTGTGACAGTGCAGTATTGAAGTCTCTATTATAATTGTTTTAGTGCTTATTTGATCTTTCATGTTCCTTAATATTTGTTTTATGTAGTTAGATGCACCAATACTTGGAATGTAAATATCGATTGTTATTTCTTCCTCTTGGAGTTTTCCCTTGAAAAGTATGTAATGACCTTCTTTGTCCCTTTTGATCAGTTTTGGTTTGAAGTTCACTTTGTCTGAGTTTAGGATAGCTACCCCTGCTTTTTTATGGGATCCTGTTGCATGAAATACTGTTTTCCATTCTTTGATTTTCAGTCTGTGAATTTCCTTTTGGATTAAATGTATCTCTTGTATGCAGCATATTGACGGATCTTGTTTCTCAACCCATTCTGCTAGTCTGTTTCTTTTGATTGATGAGTGAAGACCATTTACATTAATGGTTACAGCTGTTATGTATTGACTTATCTTTGTCATTGATCTTGTCTGTTGTTGGTTCCGTGTTTCACCTCAGTTTAACTGCTTGGCTTACTGGGCGAGTTCTTTTTATTAGTGTCCTAGTAATTATAGTTTCCTTTTTTGTTTTCTAGGATACCCTTCCAAATGTTTTGTAGAGGTGGTTTGGAGGTCATAAATTTCTTCAGTTGTTCTTTGTCGTGGAAGTATCTTATTTCATTGTTGAATTTGAAAGATAGTTTGGCTGGGTACATCAATCTGGGTTGGAAATTGTTTTCTTTTAAGGCTTCAAATATTTTGTTCCAGGGTCTCCTTGATTTAAGGGTTTGTGTTGAGAAGTCCGCTGTGATTCTGATGGGTTTTCCTTTGTAGGTGATTTGGTTTTTTTTCTCTAAGAATTTTCAGGATTCTGTTCTTTTGTTGAATTTCTGGAATCTTGATTATTATATGTCTTGGTGTAGATTTATTTTGGTTATGCGTAATTGGGGCCCTATACACCTCGCTTATCTGTATGTCAAGTTCTCTTCTCCTGCTTGGGAAGTTTTCTGTCATTACTTTTGTAAATAATCTTTTCAGATCCTTTGCACTGTCCCCTGCTTTTTCATTCACTCCAATCACTCTTATAGTGTTCTTCTTTGCATCATCTTGTAGCTGTTGCAGTGATTTTTCATAGTCTCTAGCTACTTTTAAGAGGTGTTTCTTTTCATTGCCACTAATTGCCAACCTGTCTTCTAGGTCTGAGATTTTATCTTTGCTTTCATATAATCTACTGAGTATACTTTCAAGAGAGTTTTTGATTTCTTGGATAGCTGTTTGAATCTGTTTCATGGGTTTCATTTCTTTACTAAGTTGAATGTTCAAGTTTTCCATTGTTTTTCTAAGCTCCTCTGGTTTTGTTTTTTGGGTTTTGTGTTGTTGTTTTTTTTTTTTTAATCTGTGTCTACTCTGAATTCATTAAGCAGATTTTTCATTATGTTTGTCATCTCTTTTTTAACTTGGACAATTATTTCTAGTCTGATATTCTCTATAGCCTCACCTATCTGTTTTTTAACTTCTGCTGCTATGATTTCTGAGTTTGGTTGGATGTCTTCTGATTTCCTCTATTATATTGTCTTCTGGATTTGCTCTGGGTGGGCTGGGGGTCTGGGGTTGTGTTTTGCTTCTGTGTCTTGTCATTTTATTTGTACACATATATATTTCCCCCTTTTAGTTTGTTCTCTGTGTTGATTTTATATTTTGTTTGTGGGAGGTTACGTTAAGACAAGTATCAATGCTTTTGAAGGAAAAGTCTGTCCTTATGGTATCTTCTAGGTATATGCAGTTCTTGGCTCTTGTGTCTTTTATATCTCCAGAGCTTTCCTCAGTGACATGGGTATGGCTCTACTTGGTTGGCTCTACTTGGTATTGGTGAAGGTCAGAGGCTACCCAGCAGGCCACTGAGCCACGATGAAGTCGATGGTGGGCTGGGCAGGCCGAAATGACCCAAATTTTGTCTTTTGTTTGGTTAACAATTGCTAGATTTTCATATGTATGTCTTCATTAAGTCTGTTGTGATGAGCCATTTTAATTGACACAAATGAAAAAATTACATTTTCACAAAGAAAAATGGTTGGAAAAGAGAACATTTAACACTCTTCTCAGACAATTATAGATATTTTTTCTTGGCTACTCAACCAAAATTTGACAAGCAGTCACATTTTAAAGGCTGGTTGGACCATGCTGTCTGAAAGGATACCACTGAATTTTGGGCCCCAACCCACTAAACTTCCACTGGTCACTTTGTACTCCAGATATATTTTCTGCCTATCCACAATTTTGCAATATGATGCCTTGGTCATTTGGAAAGCTGCTTGAGTCAAAGAAATCATTCAAAAGCTACCACATTTCATTATACATTATCAAAAAGAAAGTGCATTAATATTAACCATGTCATCAGAAAAGTCTTTAAGGTTTGGGAAGCTGCCAAGTTCATCATAGTAGATACAAATTTTGCAAAATTCTAATTTCTCCTTGAATACTAGAATTTTATCATGGGCAAAATAAAATGAGAATATAGTCAGCTGTATTCTTTAAAATAGAAAGATTATGTCAGTCACTTTTTAAAAAAATCTCCCAAATATTTAAGTCTGAATAGACACAGTTTATCTACCACTTCTTCAAATAAAAATGATATTCCATGAAAAAGTCCTAGGTCAGTTCACAACCCAAACAACTGCATGAGTACTTTTTCTCCAGTCAAACTTTGGGCTTTGGTACAGAGAAGAACCATATGTATGCCTCCTATGTTGTCACTCAATGTATTAAAAATATGTGTGTTTGGGGGTTGACATTCTGAACAATAATTTCTACAACCTCAGCAAGAACATCCTTAAGTGAAACTGGAAGACGCTTTTGGAGAGGGCTAAATTTTGTTTTTTAACCAGCACATTTTGAGTCCATTGACTTGATTTGGACTAAGACACCAACAGTTTTACTTATTTTTGCTTTTGCTTCAGCAATCTGTTTCAACACAGTGGAAAGGCAAAGAATGTTATTATATTATTTTGAAATAATATAATATTATTATGAAAATAATTCTAACCTCAGAGAGCCTCTGAAAGAATTTTAGAAAACCTTGGTGGTCTACATATCGTATTTTGTACTCTGAATGACTTACCAATAAAATACTCCAAAATGCAAGCATGTAGTGAGCGCCAGCTGTATGTTGACACAGTTCTCAATTCTGGTGGATGGCAAAGGTAGAACAGCACTAAAGAAATAAAGATGAACTTCCTTCCCTAAGAGTTTACATTCATGATCATGATGATAAGTGACACTCAGAACAGCCCTGGATAATAACATCAGTGATACCAAATCAGACATGATGTGGAAATTCAGCACGGGAGAGGGTGCAGACTGTGGGCCTCAGGGAACCAGAGGGATGGGAAAGGCTGGGATTCTAGGAGATCAGCACTCTGACAAAAGCAGCTCAGGCTCCTAGATTTCTCCTTCCACCTCACTCCCAGCGTGGGGATTCTACCTGATGAGAACTCTGCAGACCAGAGTCTCAGCCTGAAGCCTGCAGGCACAGCTGGGGCCAGACAGGGAGGCGGTAGCAGCAGACGTGAAAGGTTTCTGAAGGGAAAGCAGTGTGGAAGAGATAGGGAAAGGCCCTGGCTGGATACCACGGTGGGGAAGTTGTGCAGTCTGATAGGAGACCTGAGGAAGGAGGAGAAACACAGCGCTGTGGCATGCAGTAAAGGACTACACAGTGAAGGACTGTTATTTTTAAGAAGCTAAACTTTTTAAAGGCTGATTATTAATCATGAATGGCTAATTTTTTTTTTAAAGACACACACACCCCTACCATACACGAATCTATGAAGTAGCTCAATGAAAGATCAGACTGCAGAGGGCAGGCAGGGCATTTTAAAGCAAAGTTTGTGCCCGGTGAGTGCTGAACGCCAGCAGTCTGTGAAACTCTCACAGCTAATCTGAACACACTGGCATTCACGGTTTCCTGCCATCCCCCGCTGTTTGTGTTCACTTCAAACGACACTAGACTTCAAAACTTGGCCACCTGCCCACTGAACTTAGGCTCTGTAAATGGTTCATCCAGACCCGAAGCCATCTGAGCCTGCGTTATTTTTCTGACAAGCCGTGGTGTTTTACCCTGAGGAGCCAGGACGTTCTGAATCCTAATGGAGCCCACTGAAGCCCAACGGAGCAGTGATGGGCTTTTCTGCTGGCTGCTTTTGGCCCTGGTACCAAATGACTCAAACCCCCCAGGCACACTGTTGCTAGGCTCTGATGATTTCGAGCAGAGAACCCAAGATAACTTTAGCAGACATAAAAACTGGTTCCCTCCCCAAACAACCACATGCTCAGCAGGGGTGGGGAGCAGGGCCAGCGACCTCAACAGAACCAGAATCCACTTTCACAGAGGTAGGAACACAAGTGGCCAGGACAGATCCAGGTGACAGTCACCCACCACACACAAGTGGCTCCCTACCTCCAGCCTCAGTGCTGCCACACTGTCACCACGCTCTATAAAGTGGGTCCCACCAGACCCCTGCACTGAATTGCACATGAGCCCCAGTGAGGTGCCTCCACACAGGCCACACAGGACAGGGCGAAGGGATGGACAAGGAGGCCCACGTCAGGTCAGGACCGAGCTCTTCATTTACATTTGTCTTCTTTCTCTAAACATAGGGTGAGCTTCTTAAACGGGGCTTTTAGGAAGAAAGTGAGCAGCAAAGGAATCTAGAAATACTAAGTGTAAATCATCGGAGAAAGAGAAGGCAGTTTCTTGGAGGAAGTAGAATTCAAAATCCAATGAAGATGAAAAGGAACAGGAAAAAGGATAAAAAGAAGAGAGCATTCTGGGGGAAGAGGCACGTTATGCACAAAGGTGTGGAGAAAAGATGCACACTGTAGTATGTGGCCCCCTGGGCAGGAGAACAGGTTGAAGCATGGAGAAAAGTAGGCTGAGGCCATAATATAAAAGAATTGAATGTTAGACTACAGGGCATGAGGTGGGGACACGGGGGCAATTCTATGCACCACAGTCTAATAGTATGTGGGACTAGGGTAGGTGGGGGCATGAAGCAGGGAGACAACAACCCTGTGACTTCGTGAGAAAGAGACATTTGACATCTTGGCTGAATGGTGCCACATTTCCCAGGCAGACACTGAAAGAGGGGCAGAAATCCCCTTCCCTAAGATGGGGACCAGCATGTACAGGGGCCTAGGCTTGGAACAGCACTTTATATTCAGAAAACAGAGCACCAATACGTGGCTGGGAGGATGTATCTGTCAGTGCTTACTAGAGAAACAGACTCAGTGCAAGATTCACAAATATAAAAGAATTTACAAGATTGGCTTGCAATGGCCGCCAAGAGCCAGGGGTGGGGTAGAAGAGAGCAAAAGAGCTGACTGTGCTCTAGAGAAACAAAGGATCCAGTTGGAGGCCTGGAGCTCAGTGCCGTGCCCTGTGTGAGTCCGTATCAGGACGAGACAGAAATGGAGGAGCTTAGTGAGCCGCTCCCTTCCCTTCAGTCAGCTGCGGGTACAGCACTGCCCTGGGGATCACCCACGTTTAAACCTAGGAGGTTGTGATGCCCAAAGCGGCATATCATCAACAGCAGTGAGACACAGAACGGGCACACCTGGAGTCAGGGGCATCCCATCCTTTAAACACTAGAAGCATGAGGTGTATTAGTGCTCATCAAGGACTCTTCTTCCTCCTCCTTTCTCCTTTGGCCCTTCTGCCCTTTTGACCATTCCTGCTGCTGCCATCCCATGATCTTCGATAAACGTGGCCACATACTATTTCCTGTGAGGCATGTGTGCTTGGCAATTCTTTCCTCACTATACACAAAAACCTGGAATATTTTTTGCCCACTCAACTGTAACAAGGTGGCCATGACGGAAGGCTGAAGAATATGTGTTGAAGACTGAAGAGTCTGTGCTGGAAGGCAGGAGACAACAACGTCCAAGGCGAGGGTGAAGACTGGAGCTCCCTCAAAGAAACAGAAGTGAGCCTTTCTTCTTCATCTCCCCTACACCATCCAGGCACCACGCCACCCCAGGTGGGTCCTCTGTCCTCAGTAAATTGCCTCAGCCACACTCAGAACTATGCTGATCTAACTTAGTGGGTGTTTCTTACTCAAACTGACACAATCCACTAACTGTCACAATCTAGCCCTTGTCGACTGGACACTAGTCCAGTTGTCTCCAGATACAAAGACAAGTTCATAAGTTATGCCTAACGTACTATAACTATCCTGCATACAAATGGAAATGCACTATTAGAGTAGAAGACAAGTTTTCTTTGGGTGATGCTTACTTCTAACATTTCGTAACCTGAACATTGTAACATAGACTTAACAATACTTAAGAACCAGTATTAAGTCTATCCACTTTATGTTACATCAGAAGCATATTAGGAGAGAACTGTTAACAGTCCTCGTGTCTGTAATTGATCACAGAGCATAGCTGGTATTTAGAACTACCTTCTTGTACTACCCACTCTCCATTCCCTTGGCGGCAAGCACTCATCCTCTACCCATTCTCTATTCTCATTGGCAGCAAGCACTCAGCAGGTCTTGGTTCTTTCCCTGGTGGGGTGACCCATGCCTTCATTCCTGAAGGTTCTGGAGCATTTGTTATCCTGCCTGGATTAGGTTGTTTTAGTTTCCCATTGACTTTACTAGCAGGGGATGGTAATACAAGGAGGCGCCCTAAGGGATCTCCATCTTCTGCACTCCTAGTCTTCCTTTCCTCCATTGTGGAGTAACAGTCCAATGTCCCCTTGGTAGTCTGGGTCAATCACCCCTGACAACACTGTGACTCCCTTTTTAGCTTGTTTCCTCTGAGGCATGAGGAGACCAAAATGACCAGGGGAAGTCTTAGTTTTCAGTTCAATAGGATCATTGTTGTGCTCCTTAGTATAAGCCTTCTTCCCTTTGGAAGTAAGACTGCTAAGCCAGCAGAGCATAAAGTCACTGGAACAGGAAGCACAAATGTTGCTAGTGGATCAGTAGGGGTGATGGTGAGTGGTACCATTCCCACTGCCACCCCTTGAGTCCTGGAGCCGAGAATCTTGGCTATGGGAGACACAGTGCCAGATAGTGGATGCTGACTCAAAGCGTATACAGCCTATTGAAGAACCTTGCCCCAACCCTGCAAGCTACTGCCACCTAGCTGGCGCTGTAACTGTGTCTTCAAAGACCATTCCACCTTTCTATTAATCCAGCCACTTCTGGATGGTGAGGAACCAGGTAAGACCAGTGAATTCCACAAGCATGAGCCCATTGCCTCACTTCTTAGGCTGTAAAACGTGTTCCTTGGTCGGAAGCAATGTTGTGTGGGATCCCATGATGGTGGATAAGGCACTCTGTGGGTTCACGGATAGCAGTTTTGGCAGAAGCATTACGTGACGGGAAGGCAAATCTATATCTAGAATAAGGTTCTATGCCAGTAAGGACAAAGTGCTGTCATTTCCACAATAAGCAGTCCAGTATAATCAGCTGCTGATCACAGGCTGATCACCGCGGGGAACGGTGCCATATCGGGGACTCAGTGTTGGTCTCTGCTGCTGGCACACTGGGCATTCAGCAGTGGCTGTAGCCAGATCAACCTTGGTGATTGAGAGTCCATGTTGCTGAACCCGTACATAACCTCCATCCCCGCCACCATGGCCACTCTGTTCATGAGCCCGCTGGGTCTCCTGACAGGACTGGCTGGAGAAAGAGGCTGACTGCTATCTACAGAAGGGGTCATCTTACCCACATGACTGTTAGAGTCCTCTTCTGCTGAGGTCACTTTTTGGTGAGTGTTTACATGGGCTACAAATATTTTTACATCCTTTGCCCACATGGAGAGGTCTATCCACATACGTCTTCCCCAGATATCTTTGTCACCAATTTTCTAATTATGTTTCTTACAAGTTCCTGGCGATTCAGCCAGACTATTGGCTGCAGCCCATGAATCAGTATACAGTCGCACATCTGGCCATTTCTCCTTCCAGGCAAAAGGTATGCTCAGGTGCACTGCCTGAAATTCTACCTCCTTTGAAGATTTCTCTTCACCACTGTCCTCTGAGGATGTCCTGGAAAGGGCTGTAATTCTGGAGCTGTCCACTTCTGGTGGTGCCTGCATAACATGCAGAACCATCCGTAAACCAGGCCCCGGCCGGCTCTTCCTCTGCCGGCTGATCATGTAGTGCACCCCACGCGGCCAAGGTGCATACTGGGGAACAAAATGCAACATAGTCCTGTAGGAGCCATAGGCATCTGGGCAACTTCTTCATGTAACTTGTACCCTCTGGACCTGCTTGGACTTGATCACGCATATACCATGCAGACAGGTGGCCGTCAGGGAGGGTCCAGTAAGTCGGCCATCCCCACATGTTCTCCACAGAGCACAGGAAGCTCCACAGAGGATGCCACAGAGTGCAACTGGGAAGGGAGGCCAGGATGGAGTGGAACAAGCCAGGCCCCATCCCCCGAACCAATCTGCTCTCCAGAGAAGGTAGATTAATGATCTACTTAATCATAAATAACTAATAGTTGGAAAATTCCTCATGGATGTTAGTTATTAAGGTTTTCAGCAACAAAGGATGAGGCCACCACGAATCTATTTGAGCAGTATCAGTAGCCTGGCTGCCTGAAGGGAGGCAGGTAACTGGAGACCATGGCTGGGTTCTGAGGAGTTAGCTCAGACTGGGTGATGACTACAAAATTACAAAAAATGGTGCGGCGGACTTAAGAGACAAGTGTCAAGAAAGGATTCACTGTTACATGACGGCTAATTTTGCATAAAGAACCACAATGAATTCCATACATACCCACCAGTGCAATTACAGTTCAAAAGGCTGACAGCATCCAGGGC
>PVJO010000234.1:226954-278844 GCA_004026905.1 Hystrix cristata
AAAAAAAAAAAAAAAAAAAAAAAAAAAAAAAAAAAAAAAAAAAAAAAAAAAAAAAAAAAAAAAAAAAAAAAAAAAAAAAAAAAAAAAAAAAAAAAAAAAAAAAAAAAAAAAAAAAAAAAAAAAAAAAAAAAAAAAAAAAAAAAAAAAAAAAAAAAAAAAAAAAAAAAAAAGAAAAGAAAAGCAAAAAAAGACTGGGGATTTAGCTGAGAAGTAGAGTGCTTTGCCTAGCAAGTGTAAGGCCCTGAGTTCAGTCCCCAGCATCCCCCAAAAGAGAATGAACTCCTAATATAAGGGAAAAATCTCAAAAAACATGGAGGAAGATGGGGAAGGATAAGTAAAAAGGATCAAAGCATGCTAGGTAATCTACCAAGTCCCCATGATGCACGTACTTAGTATGTATCACGAATACAGGGAACTAATTAAAAATTGAAAGCATTTATAATTGAAGCAAGAGAAGCCAGACATAAAGGAGAGCAAACCTTGTGGTCCATTATATGGAGTTCAAGACCAGGCAAGAGAGAGAGAAAGATGAGGACGGTGGCTTACTGGCAGAAAGAGGTGCGGGAACGCGTTCAGGGCCCTTAGGAGGGCACCGTGTTCGCATCTGGGTGGCTGTGACCCGTGGAGCCAGCTGGCAGGAGTCCCTGGACTCTGCACTTCAGAGTCATACATCTGACTGCTTCAAAATACACCCCAATAATTTTCCCACATGAGGGGCCTGAGGGAAGAACGAGTACAGGTAACTCAGGAGGGCGACTGGACAGACGGGAAACAAACGCCAGCCATTAATAACACAGGGAAGCGGGCAGGGGCCAGGCGGCGCTGGCGCTGGCTCTCCACACTGTACACCGCTTGTTCGCGCCTTGGGCTTCCTGCGGGATTGTCAGCAGCCTGGAGCCCCTTACACGAGGCCTTGTGCAGAGCAGGAAGTGGGTGCCGCCTTGGATTAGAGGTCGGAAGGCTGCTTTTCCTCCCTGCGCTGGATCCTGCCATTGAGAGGTTTAATAAGCAAGTGCGCACCCCCCGCTGACGAACGTGGGTGACACCGCTGGCTGAAAAGGCGGCGTCCTTTCTGTGGGTCTGAGAGCGACTCAATGCCGCAGCCCAGAGACATGACAAAGTGGAGCGCTCAGGCTTTGGATGAGGTCAGCAGCAGCAGGAGGAGGGGCAGGGCTTCCCACAGCCCTGGGCTCCCGCCCGCTCCTCCGAGAGGTTACAAGCCACCCTGCAGGCTCCAAGGCACCCTGGCAAGCAGCACTTCCTGCTCATGGCTTCTCCTCTCTTCTCAGCTGGGTGTGACTTTCTGCCCCAGCCTCCTAGCCAGTGTGCTTTTCTTGCACTTAACGAAACCAGGGAGACTCCAGAGGCCCAGAGAAAGTCTTTGTAATGGCCCTTGAGGAGAGACTAAACAGGAGGCACATGCTGCTTCCTCCCCAGCTGGGCCAGGGCCACCGGCACCTGACTTGCTGAGCCTGACCTCAGCGACTTCAAAAGCATTGTGTTTTCCTAGGAAATTAGATTTGTGCAAAACACCCATGAAGTTATTCACCGGCCTTGAAGGCCTCCCACACAGCAGGGGATGAAGCACTGAAGGACAGAGAGGTTTACTCAGGTCTAGCAAATCCAGGGCAGAAAGAAAGATGTTGCACCTTCCCTCCCCTCCCCACAAGCAGTACATGTGTGGAAACCCAAATCGAAATCCCACCAAAGCTCTGCCAGCGGCAGTGGGCAGGTCTAGCAGCACACACCCACACACACCCACTATGCTGAAGCGTACACACATCCTAAGGGTTCTGAGTTTACTGCCAGACAAGAATGACCAGGCCCTCGCAGGCTTTTAACCTAAACAAAACTCCCGACTGAGAGCAGGGACCGGGGGGAGAGGCAGGGACACGCTGCCAGTCTGTGCACCGCATCAAGTGTCAAAGCAGCAGCTGTGTGCACTTGTGCCGGCCCGACCGGTGGGGCACAGCAAGCACGCTGGAGTTGACCAGCCTTCTAAGGAACCCTTTGTAACTGCGGGCAGTCAGATCACTCGAAGTAAGTCGGACATGGGGGTAGGAGGGGCCACCGCAGTGTGCCCGGCAGTATGGCGACATCACAGGAGAACTTCCTGCAATATCTCCCGTCCACTGTCTAGACTCACTCTTCAAGCACTTTCAAAAGGCCAGCGTGCTAGGGGAGTCTCAGTGCTAGAGCCACGCTGGGTGCACACAGGGCCCTCAGCAACAACGTAAAATTCAGAGAAAGAAGTCGAGGTCAGTCTGAAGGAGGAGGCTACCATCTCTACTTAGCGAGAAGTTACGCGCTTGTAAACACTGTGTACAGAAGAGAATTCTGTGTGGTCAGACCCACCGAGCACCAACCTCAGCACTGGGGTCTGTGCTGAGGGCAAGTCACAGAGCCTTTCAGCCTCGGTAATTGCGTGTGTGTGTGTGTGTGTGTGTGTGTGTGTTTCATAGAGACTGCCCAAGACTAAAGGAGCCACGAACACTAGTGAACACTGGCCTGGCTGCAGCTTGGCGTGACGCAGCAAACTGCATTCAGATTAGGACAAACATGTTTTCACCGTATTACGATATCACTATCATCTCAGGCAGCATGACGTCGATAACAGCACATAATGGCCACATCTCTGCTTGCTCCCAGGGCCGCACACAGAGCTCCAAGACAGCCACACCCTGAGACTAACGCAGCCCTAAGCAGCAAGTCTGGATCCGTGCAGTCCACGGAGAGATTTAGCAGAGCACACAGACCAGAGTGAGAGCGCCTCTTGCCCTGCTGAACAGAGGTTCCGGCTTTCCCCGAAACTGCCAGCAGGTATTTCTGAGCGCCCGCTTGAGGGCTTAAAATAAGACGCTGTTCCCAGGGAGGTGGGAAGTAGTTTCCGTATAACGGGGCAGATGATCTCACGGCAGAGGTGCCTCGTGCTGCGTGAGGCCTACAGAGTCCATCTGAACCATAATCAGCAAAGCCAAGACAAGCTTCCTGGAAGAAGCTGTGGGAGAAAGAGCCAAAAAAGAGCAGGTCTTGGGTGCAATGTCACCTCCTCGCGGAAGCCCTCCTGACCCGCCTTCCCTCTCGAAGTGAGGCTCTCTGACACTGTCTCCTGAGTCCCCTGCTCAGCACCATGCGCAGTTAGTGTTCTCCCTCCCCGAGTTCTAAGAGGGAGGAGGCCGCGTCTGCTCTGCTGACCAACTCTCAGTCTGACAACTGGCGCATGCTGAGTGACAGTAGGGGCGAGTTATGGCTGTGAGGACAGTCCTGGGCTGGAGGGACAGCAAAACTCAGACTGAGTTTGGAAGCAGCGAGGCGGTCAAGGAACAGAAAGCCACTTGGGTGAGCAGTCATGGAGGGCAAGGTGGGTGGCAAGAACAGTGTGAGAAAGAAAGCGGGGCAGAAGCCAGACAGCGCCAGGTGAGGCCCATGGGAGGGACGCTCTCCCTAGAATTAGGGGTCCTGTGCTGAGCTCAAGGGCGGGAGGACGTGGCTGGGTGTGGGCTATCCACCCTGCAGTGTGGAACATGCTTGGAAAGCACTGAGCCTGGAAGTGCAACTTCCGGTGTCTATCCAGAGGAAATGAGGTCAGCAAACCAAACCCACCTGAGTACCCGTGTGTGCGGCAGCTCCATCCACCACAGTCAGCTTACGGAGTCAGGGCCCAGCGACAGATTACTGGATAGAGAAAGTGCAGCGCAGACACACATGGAGTATTACTTGCCCATAGTAAGGAAGAATGAAACGCTGTCATTTAGCAAAATGGATGGAATTTAGGACATTATGTTCAGTAAAATAAACTAGACTCAGAAAGACAAGAACTGCATGTTCTCTCTCCCATGTGGAAGGTAAAAACTATCGACTTGAAAGTAGAAAGTGATTCCTGGAGATCGGGAAGAGTGTGGGAGTTGGGAGGGGTGGAATACAACAGTTCAATTAATCAGTGTGTGCTATATGCATGTATGGAAATGTCACACTGAACTCTATTAATATATATAATTAATATGTGTCAATTGAAAAAGAGATTTTAAGAAAGATTGGAAATGAGAAAATTTGTTGGGACTGTATGTATGAAGCCATGTGAGAGATTATGGTGTGCTGTCCTAGAACTGGAAGACAATGTGGAGAAAGTGGAAGCACCAAATAAATCAACACAAAGCAGAATCAGCCTGCCTTGAGCATCCTTTGAAAGAGGTGGTTTAAAGAAAAGGAAGAATGAAGAATGGTTCCCGATATTTGGTTTGAATGCTGGTGCCTTTCGCAGTGACAAAGAACAACCCCGGACTGTAGAAATTGAGGCTGTGCGTGGAGGCATGATGGTGGGTTCGACTCGTGACTGGCTAAATGTAAAGGTCCTGCGCAGTTCCCAGGCAGAGATGGCCAGCAGGTAACTGAACGTGCTAGAACAAAAGAGCTCAAAACAAGACTAAGAATGAAAACACAGATTTGAGGAAAATCCATACAATGACAGTCATTGATGTAGAGGAACAAGTTGAAAACCCTAAATTAATCAGAATAGTACTTTCATAGGATACTAATTATGGAAGACCCTTTGAAAGTCATGAATTTCTATGTCATAAACCAAGATAAAGCCATCACCAATACCCATGACTGAGTATTCATTTAAAGATTATATATGCACACTTATACTTTTATGGCAACACTTACCTATATAAAAATAATTATCACACGTTATTACACACTGAGTAACTATATCATAAAGTCCTAGAAAAGAGGAATATATCTTTGTCCAGATTTCATTCATCTTTATAACTTGTGCTGCGTGTGAGTCCAACATAGAGAAGGTATTCAGCCAGTGTTTGTGAACGGCATAGAATTGAATTCCTTGATTAAAAAACTTTCCTAATTCCCTTCCCAGTTAATGGGTGTACCTGAATTTTTGCTTGGATGGACATAATCCAGAGTCCTGTTGTCCTAACTCAGGAAATTGGGACCATTTCACTCTGGAGCAGAGAGAAAAGCATACGCTAATGCCATAAACTCAGCATGAGTGACCGAGGCCAAGAGTCTCTCTCCCTTTGAGAGCATCCTTGTCCCTCTTCCTGGGCTGGGTGCAAGCCCACGGTCCTCACAGGTACCCACATTTTGGCACAAATGGAAGAATGTGGACTCCTTAAGAAGTCAGAGAGAAGTTCAGTAAAAGGATACCTAACGCTGGCGTGTCACACAAGGCGACTTTGGGATGGTGGCCACAAAGGCACATCGTGGATCCTCTCCACATAGTGGGCAAGGGAGACTCGGACGGCTGAGGCACTGTGCCGGCAGGGACAAAAGCCGCTGAGGGCCACACCTGCCCTGCACGGCACAGGGCCCTACCTGCTGGTGGCAGCCGGGAACTGGTGGTGACACGTTACTCCAGGCCCACAGTCGGTATACGGCTCAATTAAAACCCTTTGTCTCTGCAACAAGGAGGTCAAGACCTACCCCAGTGACTGGTATTTTTATGCCATGTGTGGTACAAGTGGAAGTTTCGAAAAAATATGGAGACAGCCTCTAGCACATTAGGAGATGGCTGTAAGAAGTCTACCAAATTATGTTTCTCAAAAAATGAACTACATGTCACAACATATCAAAAATGGAAAATGCGCCGAAGCTGATTTGGAGGATATGAAATTCCAATATATATGGGATACAGGATTCCTAAAAATATAAAATCCCAAACACTTTTATTGCAACGTTAATTGAAATTCTTCCTCTATTTAGGTAGTCACTTCTTTAAATAGGAATGACATTGTGCAAAGCACAGAATTTTACTGAATGAATTCTGAGCAGGGACAGGCAAAAATGTGAAATTAAATCATATTGGCTATTTTTGACAGAAGGTTCCCTTTAAAAATCTATTTTTTTTTTTCCGGTGTGGTTCTCTCTCCGCCAAAGTGAAGGCTGGAAAACAACCTCTTGCTGCGATTGCACATTACTAACAACCTGTAGCAGGGTAACGAACATTGCTTTCTCCCACCTCTGAGCTTTACAGGAAGCCTGCGACGAAAGGAGTCAGGAATGCAGACTCAAAGGTGCAGGTACATGGCAGGACTGACCTCCCTCAGGAAACGTCCCTTCAGGGGAACCCTCCACGGTGGCACGTGTGTGGCAGAGGTTTTCCAGTCAGGGCGGAATTCGGCCCTCCGGGGCAGCGCTGCCAGCGACCCCAGGAACTCCCACCCAGGTCTTCTCAAGCTGAACAAGGAATGTGGCCCGACATCTTTTCCATGCTAAACACCCAGCTGGGTGGTTTAAACCTGGTTAACTTTTCCTCGTCATCGGTACCAGGAGGGATTACACCTTGTCATCCCGGAAAATTGGAACCCAGAAAGTTCATGGTCTCTGCTCTGCAGTTGGTAAGGGCAGACTCTTACCCAGACTGCTGAATCCGTCATCTGCTGTTTGCTCTGCACCAGACAGGTGCAGTGGAAGCTCTGGGTCCAGGGAGACTGCTTCCTTCTTCTACCCACTTGCTAAACATGCATCTGTTATTGCCAACAACTTTCAGGATTTTGAAAAGCTAAACCAGCTGACTCTACAGCTGCTAAAAGGTTTGGCTTTTTGTTTGTTTGGAGGGGTCTGTTGTTTTTTGTTGCTTTGTTTTGCTTTTGGGACAGTCTCTCTGTGTAGCCCAGGCTGGCCTCGAGCTTAAACTTCTGGCATTCCTCCTGCTTCAGCCTCCCAAGTATTGAGATTATATGTATGAACTTGAACTTGGAGCAATCCTCCTGCCTCAGCCTTCCATGTGCTGGAATTGCAGGTGTGCACCACCACACCCAGCCCCAGCTGCTAAAAAGGAAGAAGAGTCAGCTCCAGGAGCCACCTCTGATACGCCAACCTTCAAACCAGCTTGCTGCTTCTGACTAGCTTGGGGCTTGAAATCACAAATCAATAATCCTGTTTTCATTCCCAAAATATAGTACTGCCACCTCTGACTCTGGAGAGCCCCCAAGAAAGGGATCCCCCTTAGTTCTCCCTCTTGAGTTCAAATCTACTGCTACTCCAGGATGGCATCTCAGCTGCTTGGTGTTTGTCTGTTCTCTTGCCTTCCTGCTTGTAAGGCTCAGCGGGCACCGGAGCAGGACTGCTGCAGATGGCGCAGGGCCCCCGAGCCGGAAACCTCCGGGGCCCCATTGTAAGCACATCCATTGCTGCTAATAGCTGGTGGATGTGCATCCTGAGCCTCTGGCACCCCGGGCACATTTCCAGCCGCCAGTGTAGCACACGCGGGAATTCATCCGAACCCAGCAAAAATCACTTAGCTTAATAACACTGCCCTGATTTAATTTTAACTTTTCATAAAGCATGAGAGATGAGTGGGGTGTGCTGGTGTTTCATGGATTACTGATGAGACTGGTTTCACATCTGGCTGTTTTATCTTTTTTTTACATAAGTTCAAAAAAGAAGGGGGTTAGGAAAGGAAGTTGGTGCATAATTAAGAGGAGGGCAACACCTGCAAAATGTGCAACCGAAATGTGAAAGGATTTTTTTTTTTTTTTTTTTTTGCTTCTCTCTGGTGTGTGAGTAGCTGATGAGGGCTGGGGAGGCTGGAGATAGACCCTCAATGGATGCAATATTGCGGTTGTGTGTGCACACATACACACATACCCGTGCACGCATGCACGCACACCCGTACAAACACGTGCTCACATGATTGTACAGTGCCCAGTGGAGCTCAGTAGCACAGCTGCCCTGTCTGCATTTTGGCAGCACCCTTGGTACCCTCAGCGATTGCCCACAGCGTGTATCGCTGTGGTCTGCGGCAGCTGGATTGGAATGGGTGCTCTAATAGTCATCCCAACTCTCCTAGTCTACTAACTTCAAAATACATCCAGCCTTTTCACAAAGCATGAGAGATGAGTGGGGTGTGCTGGGTGTTCTCCAGCGTCCAGTCAGAAGGCACCACTGCCGAGATCTACATTAGGACAGCTTCCTCGCTGGACCCTCTATGTTCTTCTATTATCCTTCACAGTCCGTTCTCAAAGAGCAACTAAACTGATCCTGACAAACATAAATCAGGTCACACAATCTTCGTGCTCAAGCCTCCCCAATGCCTTTTTGTTTATCTCCAAGTAAAAGCCAAGTCTACTGCATGGTCTCTACCCCTCTAGCTTCTTTGACTCTTTGTCCAGATCACTTTGGTCCTCAGCTCCAGCAGCACTGGCTTCCTCCTATTTCTCAGATTCGCCAGGGACTCCACCGTAGGGCCTTTGCACTTGCTGCTTCTTCAAACGAAAAGGCTCCTCCTCTGTATCCACATGGCTGTCTCGTTCACTGCCTTCAAGTCTTCATTTAATTGCCTGTAATATCCAGGATTGCAGTTCTCTCCTGTGACTTTCCCCCCAGCACTTCCAAAACCTCCTACCCTGTTGCATTCTTTTTTCTTACATTTATCATCTTATGGAACACTGTAAGGTTTGCGTACTAGTTTTGCTCATCGCTTGTCTCCATCTGACAGACTGTAAATTCCATGAGGGCAGGGATTATGCTCTTCAGCTGCACCCAGACACTAGAAAAATGTATAACATAAACATATTAATGTACAAATATGCTTGTTGAATCAAGAATGAAAAATCACTTGCTTTCATTTGCAAGAGTGTATACAATATATGAAAAAATAAAACCCCAACTAGCTCTGCATATATAAATCTCCAGTGTTCAAAATAATTAAAATTAGGCAAATTCAAGAGGGTCCTGGGATAACAGGGCACCAGCAGGCAGAGGACTGTGGGCCGCAGCGCCCGGAAACCCATGTCATATAAGGAGAGTGAGTGATCCTCCTCTGTGCCTGCAGCTCCCAGCAGCTCTGCCTCCGCCGTGGAGCACCAGGCTCTGCCACGAGCTCTGGGACACCTGGTCGACCTGCCCCGCCCGCACTAGTGGAGGGCTCTCTCCCCGTTTCTCAGGGTACAACATCCCCCTGCTGTAGGTCCCAGGTCCAGGCAGCCCACTCTGCACAAATGGCGCTGGGACAGTGGAGCAAAGCCAAGAGCGCAGAAGGAAGGAAAATGATAGGCTGGAACCGCTGAGGCAGCAGAGTCCAAGGCCATCTGACCTTTCTAGCCCTTCTCCCACCTCCGAGCCAAGATCATCGCCAGCCCCGCCAGTTCCTAAAGCTGACCCGGGAGCTCCGTGCCTGAATTCTCACCTTAACAAGCGTCGGAGAAAAGCCTGCCCACCCGCTCCGCGGCCACAGCAGCCACCGAGAGCCATTACGGTCAGCCCACCACTCTCAGCTCTGCTCTCCAGCCCACCCTGTGTGCCACCGCCGGCTTCGCCACCCTCGAACGCCACCGCAGAAAGTAGCTTCCTGTTAGAAAACCTGCGGTAGAGCTGGCCTGAGTCCCACAGAAGCAGGTTTGTCTCGGCCTGTCTGACCCCATTTGCGATAACTCCTGCATCAGAAGCCCTGGCGCACATACGCGCTTCATCTCGCACACCTCACTGAGACACCAGGGCAGTCCTCATCTCTATTGGCTGGACTTCCTGTTGCTCCCTTTAACTGGCAGCCCCTCCCCTTGGCTTCCCAAGGCCTTGTCGTGCTTCTAGCAGGCCCTACCCAACCTTCTTCTGTAGGCGGAAATTCTGCTCCTCTTAGGAAGGTCAGAGTACACACAGTCTGCATAAAAACACGGTGCTCTATAATGTTATGGATTGAGTAGACATAAACTCCTCGGTGAATATTCACCAACAGATCGGCATCTATTTCCCCCTTATACTGATGTCTAAAGGGGGTCGTGAGTTTCGTTTTGCTTTTGTTTTTGTTTTGCTGATGAAGAAGAAACATCACACTGGGGTTTGGTATCGCGGACCTGGAATTAAACAGCTTGCCACTATGTCTGCATTGGACTCAACAACTTGCCCTCTCCCAGTCTCAGTTTCACTGCCTATGAAACAAAAATAAAAATACACACCTTGCAAAGTTATCAGGAGGACAGAACGAGATAATCTCAGAACCCTACGAGGGCACAGATTCGCCTTATTCACCTTGGCGCCCAGGACAGTAACAGACACATGAGCATCAATAATAAAACGTGAGTAAATTATACGCGTAAAATCCCTTGTACAGTGTCTGCTGTGTGGCAGGTCGTCAAAATACAGCTACACGGACAATCTTGCTCGCCAGCCAGCTGAGGGGTGCTGCATGAGCCCCGGCGACCTCGGCTCAGGCCTGCCGGGCTCTAGGCGGCCACTGGCCCTTTTCCATGGAGTCCAGTCCCAATCTCTTCTTCACCGGCACCCTCCAGGACCTTTCCTTTCTCGCGTGATGGGGCTCGGCACACACCACCCCAAGCTGTGACAGTAGGAGACCAGATAGGGCACCCCAAAACAGGCTTCTCTGGCTTATTTTAAGCTGCTTTTTTGAGAAACTTCGGACATTGGAGTAGCTCTGACAAACAGTCCTTTTCGAAGACACTGGTACCTCTAAAGGAAATCTGCACTAGTAAAGTGTCTAAGTCAGGAGGAGGATGGCTCCAGACAACTTGTATTACCTGAGAGGCTTTTTATCTGTACAAAAAGACATCTTTACTCACCACACATTTCTTCCCCTCACCCTCCTGCAGCTTGGGTGGCCACCTCCTACCCCGGACCCCCCACACCTGCCCTTTCTGTAGCTCCGGATACGAAGCAAGCTCAAAAGCTTCGATCGCCTGGCCCGTCTTTGAGTCCCTAAGAAGCTCCCGTGCCTATGCGTGCGACTAGCGCGGCTCGTCTGTCTCTTACCATTTAATTCACAGTCCGGCTAAAGAGCCCAGTATCGCTGAGGAGACCGTTCTTCCCTCCCTTCAGCATGTAACCTGGAGTTGTTTACTCGGTGCTAGAGCACTTGCTTAGCAAGCGCAAGGCCCTGAGTTCGATCCCCAGCACCATCAGCCCCCAGAAAATTCCTAACATACAACTTAAAAAGTTAAAAGTCTGGTTAATTCTGGAAGGGGAATCCTTCCCTATGACTTATTTCTCGTGCACCTTTCTTGTGCTGCTCAAGCCCTCTACGCCATTCTTTCTTTATAAGTCACATTTCTCCTTCTGGAATGGATTCATGGGGCCACAGAACACTTCTGTACTTATTTGTCCTGCAAACACCTGGCACATGACACACGTTTGAAAAAACACAGATGAGTAATGAACAAAAGGGCTGATGTTTAAATAAAAACATTTTTACAACTATGGATCTTAAAACTGGATGACAGAAATGGGTTGAACTGTGGTCTTGCAAATGAATAGATTTCCTTCTGAGCCTGAGGCAAGGATGCTGGGGCCCACCACAGTCTTGGGAGTGACTTCTTCCCCAGGAGGGACTGCCTGCCCATTTGTACCCCTGCCCAGATGTGTGGACTGCCCTTCCTTCTCTTCACCAACTCTACTAATATTTGTAAGGCAAGCCACACGACTTTGCCCTTGGCCGGAATGATGCAGTTCAATTGGAGCATCCTCCATCCCCCAAGGGAAAGGGCCACTCACAGGAAGTGCATTGTGGGCCATCATCCATTCATGCAGGTAAACAGAGAGCACAAGTCTTACTGTCCCACGGGGACGCCAGGCAAGAATGCCTGTCTAACAAGAGTTGCTAAATACAGCATTTGCCATTCTACAGGGAAAAATAAAGAAAACAGATAAGAGAAACACTCTCTTTTAAAAAAAGAAAAAGATTCTTTATTTGAAGATGGAGACAAAGGGATAAGAGAGGTTGAGGACAGATAGCTACTCCACGAGTAGAGAGCATTCAACAGCGAAATACACCAAGAAAGACTCTCTTGAAGTGCCCACTCCTCCCTCTTCTAAGAGGGTCCCAACCACTTCTACAAAGTCCTTCCTCCTTTTTACTCCACCTTATTCTTTTGCTGCAGAACCAAGGTCTTTCGTGTCTCTTTCTCCCCAGTCTATGCCATCCACTCTCACATCCAAAGGGCTCGCAAGGAAATAGACACAACCAGGAGAAATTAAGAACACCAGAAAAAAAAAAAAAAGACCAGCAGATTTCTCCAGTGTTTTACTGAGAAATACCAAAAAAATTAAGTCACAATATGCAGAGAAGTCTCAATGCATCCATCAAGTTGTGAGCAAGGTTGATACAGAGTGAAGTGAGGGAGCGATGGGGATGAAGACGGGAAAGAAAATTCTCGAGCAAGAAAGGAGGTGATGAAGGACAACAGCAACAGAGAATTCATCCTCCCTGAAGATCAAAAAGAAGACCCACCACCAGCCAGGGCCGTGCTGACATCAGGACGAATCCGACTTCAACAGCAGCACTTTTTCCTTTCGGCTCTTCTGCTCTTCCAGACGAGCCTGCCCTTCCATCGAAAGCCTTTGTTTTCTTGGACCCTTTCCTTCTGGGCAAAAAGTGTGTTCTCAGGAAGGGATTTGATAAACTACTTCCTGATGAGTCTAAAATTCTGAGTACTTCTGAGTTACCTGTCCTAAATATATTGGTCTTTCAGCTCAGATTAAAGCCTCATGCAAAAGATACTTATCTCAAATTTGGGACTTACGGAGGAAAAAAAAAAGTAAGTGACATGGCTTCAAAGCAGAATAGAGTGTCTGAAATCAAGGCTACTCTGGCAAATTCATGCATTCTGGTTGCTGCAAGCCATCTGCCACAGGGCAGACATTTCTACTTGAAAGAGGAGGGCAAATTCCAAAACTTCTCACATCACCCCAGTGGAGAGGCCGCTTCTGCAGAGACTCCATCCAGCCCTCCGCCACGCTCCCGTGTGCACGTGATCATGCACACATGGGCACGCCGCTCTCGGCAGGGAAGGCGCCCACAGGCGAGAATCTGAAGGGGCACCCTCAGGGCACCGGCACAAGCTCACCAGCTGGAGAAGCACGGGGCGGGGCGCTGCAGGTGCCAGCGGGAACGTCTTTCCTTTAGACTCAAGTCATGTCGCAGGATGTGGCTGCTGCTGCACAACAGTGGTTCCCTCTCCTCCTGCCTCCCGGCCCCCCGGCGCTCCTGCCCCAGAGAAAGAGTAAACAACCTGCTAGCTGCTTCCAGTGTGCTTGCGAGCTCCACTCGTAAGACGGCAGGTGCGTGTCCCTCGGCCCGCGCCCTAGCAGGCTTTGGGAAGGGACGGCATGCAGGGCACTGCGGGGATCACTGGTGGTCAGGACGGTGTAGCATCCCTCTGGAAGCCTCTCACTCCATTCCCGCTTGGATAATGCTGGGTCTGATGCTGCAAAATTAGGAGTGCTTAAAATGACAAGGCAGTTGTCAAAACTTGACTTGGATTTGGAAACAAGGTGATGCCAGTTGGAGAGAGGGCTGGGGAGGAGGGAAGGGGATGCTGTTTGTTTTCACTCTTGGTAATAGTTTTAGGATTTAAAGGGGGCTTGTTAGTCCCTGTCGCGCTTCACAAAGCCAAGCCACCGGAGCCATCGGCAGGGACAGCCAGGTGAACTCTGCAGAGCAGCACAGCAGAAATCGTGGCCTCCAGGATTTTAAATAATCAGGACCTGTCACTACCAATAAGCCTCTGTCTCTGAAGCCCCATGAGGTTACAATAAAAAAATCTTCCATGCAAGGTGACAAAGAGATTTAGATGAAGACTCCTTTGGAGCAACAAAGGGGCAGACACAGCTTTGGGGGATGCCTGGTGTCACCTGCCTGGCAACCCAGGTCCCAAATCAGCCTTCCTCGGGTGCACCGGCACATGTGCACAGAAAAGATAATGTTAATGTCACTCCTTATTTGCTTTTTTGTCTACAAAAATGACCACTTACAGGATTTAATGGCTCTCTGAAATAAAGCTATTTTAAAATGTTTCCCGAGATGCAAATGAGTTAGTGAAAGCTGTTGCTCCCTGTACCTGGGTGGATGTTCCCGAATCCACACCAGCCTTTCCTGACGGCCTGGGAGAGGAGCGTCCATCCCCAGCCTCGGCTTTTCTCAGGGTCAGATTCCAGAAGGATGGAAAGCCTCTTGAAGGACCAACTCACCCTGCGCCCTTCCTGCATGATATGCTTTCTCCTTCAAGAGGTTGTCCCCATGGTCACACAGCACCTAGTGAGAAAGCCAGTCTAGCAATCCAGGAAGGGACACACGGAGAACCTGACCTGTTCCACCGCCACTGGAAGACATAGCTGCACAGGACCCAGGCAGACAAAGTCGCTTAACAAGTCCCGGAAGGTCTTAAAATAGTACGATTTCACTGAGAGTTAGGAAATGTGCATTTTAGGAGTCCTCACTGTTTTCAGCTTCCATTGTTTTTGAGTATGCAAATTTCATTTTGACAATCTGCATTTCACCCCCTGTGTTAGTCAGCATTGCATTACTATGACAAAATACCTGAGACAAAGGAACTTTAGAAGATAAAAGGTTAACTGCAGCTTTTGGTTTCACTGGTGTGAGTCTACGGTTAGTTAGGCCCGTGACTTTGGGGCCTGTGAGAAGATAGCACATCACAGCAGGAGTGTGTAGCAGAGGAAGCTGCTCTCATCATGGCAGCTAGGAAATGACAAAGAGGAAGAAGAGGGAATGGGGCCCCCACATCCCCTTCAAGGCCACACCACGAGTGGCCTGATTTCCCCCCACTGGACCCCACCTCCTAGCAGCACCACAGCGTGCTTAGGGGGACACTTATCCAAACCGTGACACCTCTGACCTTGATAGGAGGAGATGAGGTGGTCGGCAACAATAGACCGATCTGGGCTTGCACCGTCACGCTGCACTCTTAGCCGCAGTTGCGCTTCCCAGAGTAGGACAAGTAGAACACTGGTGAGACTCGACCTGCACGCACTCAGATCGCAAGTCCCTCCCTCCGGGAACGCATCCATTTCCATCCCAGATACCACCTTACATGCCTGGACCAATCAGCAGCATTTCCACACCTCCCAGATGTTAAGTCTCCAAACCAGGAGCCACCCTCCACTTTTCCTCCACTCGTCTGTCCCAAAGACACCCCTCTCTTCTTCAGTCCCTTCCTCCATGCAGTGGGGTGCTCTCACCTCTCTGGGAAGCAGTAATAGTGGGGGGAAGAGTAAGGACTGTGAAATCAACACCCTGGGTACTACTCGTATCTGTTCCTCAGTTCTCCTCACAGACAGAACCAACTCTCAGCTATGCCTGTGACACAGAGTGGGGAGAAAGATTAAGTCAGAAAAGTGCCTCACTCTTAATGAAAGTCATCATTATCATTATAATGCAGTTTTTAAAATAAAAAAGAATCCAGGGGTAAAAGATATTAGTAATTCTCTAACTGGTCTTCATCATTAATGCCCTAATCTAGGTCGTCATCACCTCGTACCTGGACTATAACCAAAAAAACAAACAACTTTTAGTCTCTATCATTCCAGAATCCCACCTCTCCAGTCCCTCTTTTATGATACCTACAGGTTCAGTCATTGATTTACGTCACCCTTCTTTAATGTGTGTTTCGTTTGGGTTCAAAACATCCCCCCAAAGCCTCCTGCATTTGGAAGGTGATTGGCTCGGGGGGCGCTGTGCCCATCAGTGGATTCTTCCACTGATGAGTTCACAGCTGAACGTGCAGTGGGCGTGGGGCCTGATTGAAGGCGGTCATTAGGGCGTGACCCGGGAGGGCGTGTTCTTGTCCTTGGTGCCTTCCTTCTCACTCTGCTTCCTGGCTGCCTTGGCCTGGACACCTTTTCCTCCACCGGGCCTCTCTGCCACCACGTCTCTGCACTGGAGCCAGCTGGCCATGAGCTAAAATTACAAGCCAAAGTGAACCTCTCCTCCTTTCAACTTGAAGTTCTAGGTATCATGTCCAACAATGAGAAAGTGGATAAAACAATACCTATCTGGTGCCTACGGAGTGGCACTCCTTGTTTTGGACTCCGAGGTTCACCTTCTGCAGCTCTGATCCGACCTTCCTCGAACGGCTTCCCACCAGCTCTACAGGAACCGCTCCAGCCCTCCGCACAAGCCACCATCAGCTCCTGCCGGAAGTTCCTCAGCGCAGCTGGGTAGCACCTCCTTAGCTTCCAGGCCCCGACTCTGCCGGTCGCCCTCTGTGCTCCTGCTCTTCCGACAGATGAAGTGTCGAAGGAGAACCTGGGTACCAGGCACCCCTGAATTTCTCTGGGCCTCACACGGCACCGTCACTGAGCAGATGGTGCCCATGGAGCGAAGAGTCTCCTCCCGCAGTGGCACACATAAGCAGGCTCAATGTCAACGAAGTCTCGTCATTGGTACAGTGCTGTGGGGAATATTTTAGTACTCCTCAGCCTGCAATGCTGTTAGCCAGATCTCTCTACCAGTAAGAGGCTCTTCTGACCAGCAACCTGTACGGTCCAAAGTCACAGGCGAGCCAGACACACCCACTCCTTCCTTCTCACCCCCAGGCCAATTGCCCCAGAATCCAAAAGGAAGATTCGGTTTTTAACAGTACTCACATTCTGGTGGCATACTCTTCACACTAATTAATCATTTTCATTAGGTGTGATGATGGCCGGAAGAGAAAAAACTAGAAAAATATTTTGCCATCAAAATAGTCTGTTTTCCTGTCAGAGTCCTGGTAGCACGTGAGACTAGCCTGCCTGAGAGGAAATCAACCGTGCTCCACTGGTGACCTGTCACAGAACCTCTGGATGGTGTCAAAGAAGCAAAAATATCCAGCTGGAGAAGCAGCGTGAAGAACCCGACCTAAACAATCATCACGAAATTAATTGACGTCCTCCCGTAGCAGGGATTCTCGGTAACCATAGCAGCCCTGAAATATGATGCGTCCCTCAGTGATAATTCCTGGGCCCCTGAGGAGGTAGCAAAGATGAATCACGCCACAAACCCAGTTCTAAGTGGCTTCCAGCCCGACTCTGCCCCGCTGCCCCACTCGGGGCCACCCTTCCCTACCTGGGTGGACGACTCCATTCTTCCAGTCAGTCTGGCCATCCAAGGACCCTGCAGTTATTCTCAATCCCCTGCCTTCTCCCGTGCCACACATCGAGTGATAAAAATAAAAAAAATTACCGCGCTAGCAGAAGCAGGAGTGATGTCTACTGTCACGGCCACCCATCTGAACTGCTGCACAAGATGTCACTGGAATCTGGCTTCCGGCCTTGCCACCTTCAGTCTATTCTAAACACAGCGCCCACAGCAATTCTCTGCAGAGACATCACACCACACCACTCTTCTGCTCACAATCCTACAAAGACGTCATCTCCCTACGTCTCTCTCCCCGTCCACTCGCACACAACGACGTTGCCCTGAACACATCCTAGGGGTCCTTGCACACATTTTGCACACATCACCCTCTTCAGGAGGCAAATTTAGAGACCTACCTATTTAAAATGACAAGCCAATGCCACCTCCTTACCTGAGCATTCCCAACCCCACTCTCCTGTTCTCCTCTTTCTTTTATGCATAACAGGTATTACCTTCTAACAGTTTACATAACTTACTTGTGCATTAGTTTTATTATTTAGACTTCCTTCCTCAAATAGAATGCAAGATCAGTGAGAGTAGAAGTCTTTGATTTGTTCGTTAATTTATCTAAAGCACAGAGAAGGGCACCTGGTACATAATAGGTGCTCAATTAACCTTTTACTAGACAGTAGTAAGAACAATGACGAGAAGTTCATACAAATGACCACTGCTGTCTCCTGTAGAGCCTGAGTCAGGAGGGAAGAAAAGAGCAGGAAGAGGTTGGTCAGAGGACACATGACCTGTGGCCAAAACCTTGAAGGACAGGGCAGACATGAGCCCGCATCAGGGAAGGGTGTGCAGATGCATGGAACCATGTGTCTTGGGACAGTGGAGGGCTTAGAGAATAGCAGGGCGTGCACATCAGGCGCACCCTGGACAACAGCAGGCACGTGGCGAGGAAGGAGGCTGAGTGCATAGCTCGAAGCCACAGCCTGGAGGCCAGGGGCAAGGACTCTGGATGGCAGCGACTGGGGACTCTGTGATGAGCTAGAGTTACTGGCTCTCCTTTACCCACTTCCACTCTACAAAATCCAAACCGGGACTATTCTGCGACCCGTCACTCAACTCTCCAGACCTCTGGCCAAGAGGGCAAAGCGACTCTCCACTCTCGGGGCTGCAGGGGCTCATTCACCTTCCCAGTGCAGGCCCCACCTCCGCCCGGCCTCATAGTCCCTAAAGACTAATGAAGCCCCAGCGCAAGCTCGCTTCTCCTCACACCATGGCCTTGCTAAACCCCTTGACGCGCCCGCTTTGTGCTCCCGCACCCCGAGAGCCCCTAGTTCTTGGGTCACTTGGTGTGTGCTCTATCTCCCTAGCCACATGGCACACAGCTCCCGGACTGGGCCGGCCGTGGGGCTCTCTAGGGTTCAGCAGAGTCTGGACACATGCAGCATGCCAGTGACTGGCAATCCTGGGTGCCCTCCAGGAAGCCCCAAGATCACCTCACGTGTCCGGCTCCGACGTCATCACCTTGGGCACCCTGCAAGACAAGAACCTCCCGAGAGAGCAAGAGTTCAATACCGGGCTCTTGGAAGATGGGCTGGAGCACTTGCTAAGTAATGAAGACGCTCAGTTCTCTTCGTTTGTCTGTTAACAGATACAGTGCACACCGCGGACCCCAGAACAATGTGAATGTCAGACTTCACCTTAGCGGTCACCTGCCTTGTAGGGGGAAGGATCCAGCCCACCGCGGCGTGCAGCTGGCACATCAGAGGACAGTGCTTCCCTCAGCCTCACGCCGGGCCTCTTTCCCATGAATCTGGCACACTAACTCTGGGTGAAAATTATCATTCACTCTAACCCCAGCTGGGAATCGCCATGTGCAGCTCTTCCCTCTGCATTGCCCAGGCAGCTCCACATTCCTGCCCTAAGCAGCATTTGCTGATGGTTACACTCCTGTGCATGGTTTTGGGCTACTGGAACTGTTTGCTGGTTTTCTTTGCTCAGAGCCTTGATGCCTTCCTTAGTTATAGCTTGCCCTGAGCTGACCGGACTGCACAGGCACGACATTGGACCCGATTCATCTTAGCAAGCAAAACCAGAGAACGTAGTTATGGGCGTGTTCATAATTCAGTGGAAGAAAAACTTCTCCCCTGTCATTTTCCTACCTGATTTCCACAGGGAGTGCACGGTACCCCTCAGAATGTCGGGAGAGGCATGAGGAAGCCCCCCCCAAAATGCGCCTGTGCCAGTCAGTCCTCCACAGGCTGCCTTTGTTCACCCCTCGTGTGGGAACCAGACAGTACAACTCACTGCAGCATCTAAGGAAGGAACCAGGCCAGCCAAGGAAGAAGCTGAGTCCTAACTTCTCTCTCCTCGGCCATCAGAGCCGTAGCTGTCCCTGGGGGAACTCCGGTTCCTTCTGTGCAAACACAACTGACCGTCTGGGTCCCTGCCCAAGTGTCACCGCCCGTAGGACACACTGAATCTCTCGTTCAGATGCGTTTGAGTATTCTCGACACAGAGGTGTCACCGAAAGTAAGTCCTCCCCTGCCCAGCACCATGCCCCAGTGTGAGCACCGAGATGTAAGACCATGACACAGAGGGGAGTTGGGGACGTGCAAGCTTATGTTGTTTAGGACAAGGGAACATGCTGTAAAAAGTTAAAACAACATGGACTACTGATGCTCACTACCGACTGGGTAAAAGGAATGAATGAGCACACGTCTGAAAAGAACTGCATGTCAGTACAGGGCCTCGAGCCTCACGGCAGTGAAAATACTAGGTATTACATCTGGGCTTCGAACATCAGGAAGAACCAGAGGGACACCGTGTGTGGAGGGTGGCGTTTTCAGGGCTGTGGCGGTGCACAGCGGCAGGACAGCCACGCCAGGCGGGAGCTGACAGGTGGCTGGGCCCCTCCTCCTTCCGAGCAGCCCAGGAGCCGTGCAGAGGGCTACGGGGGCCACTGATCGGCCCTCCGGTGCCTCTGTCTGGAGGAGGGCACCACCTCCTTTGCAGCTTTCCTTCCGGGGTGCACTGGTCACCGACGGCTGAGTGGGAAGAGTTCTCTACCACGGCGGGGCCAAGACGGGAGCAGGAAAGAAGATGGATGCGCAGTGTCCTGGAAGCATCTACTAGTCACTCGGCCAGGGGTGGTGAGCAACTGCTCTCCGCTTGCTCCACAGAAGCTGAGCCTGGCTGCGAGGAAAGGGGTGGAGTCAGCAGAATTCAATTTGAAAGTAATATGAATTGTGAAGATTCACTCTGTGCAAACACTGCATGTTTGGTGGGGCGGGGGGAGAAATGCTGCGAATCCGGCAATCTGGGATAGCTTAAGGAACGTTACTCTTAGAAGCAGAAGTGTTACCTAAGGCTACTGTTACTGGTTGAATTTTGTGCCTCTCAGAAGCGACACGTTGAAGCCCTAACTCCCACTGCTCCAGAATGTGAGCTTATTTGGAGATAATGTCTTAAGAGAGGAACCAAATTAAAATAAACAAATCTTTGCAGGGGAGTGATCCAGCATGACCCAACCCGTGTCCTTAGAGAAGGGGTCATTTGGGACGTGGTGACAGAGACATACAGAGGGAAGACCATACGAGGAGACACAGGGAGAAGACGGCCACCTACAGGCTGAGGAGAGAGCCAACAGACCCTCCTCCTGCCTCCGCCCTCATTAGGAACCAGTCTGCGGACACCTCAGCCCTGGAATTCCAGCCTCCAGAACCAGGAGACGGTGAATTTCCATTGTGTAGGCCAGCCGCCGGGTTGCGTCCCTCATTCCCCTGGCCTAGCCACTAATCTAGGCACTAAAGAGCTTCTCTACAACCACAACTGAGAGCCCCAGAATCTACGAAAGGTATCTCTCCGTACTTTATCCCCAGCAGGCCTGGCATGATTAGCTGCTGATAAAACTGCTGTCATGGCTTATATCTAGATGCCTCCCGCCGAAGCCCCATGTGCTCCTAGGAGGGGCATGGGGGAGGTGACTGGATGTGTGATACTGGATTTGTCCAGTGATAAGTTTATAGCGCTGATGGGTTTATAGCTGGATATGGTGTTGGGAGGTGAAGCCTGGTGGAAAGAGGTAGGTCACTGGGGGTGTGGCCTAGAAGAAAAATAATATATATACACAAACATATCAAGGGAGGAGGAGGAATATATATATGTATATCTCGCTGATTACTGTCTACCCTGCCACGGACTGTTTCTCCTCCGCAATGTCCCCTTCTGGGAGCCGAGCAACTACGGATGAAAACCTCTAAAACTATGAGCTAAAACAAACCTTCCCTCCTTTAACATGTGGATGTTGGGTATTTTGTCCCAGCAACAAGAAAGTAACTAAGACAGCTGCCCTCTTGCTGGACTGTGAGTTTTGAAGATAAGAACTCATGTAATTCACCGCTGTCCCTAGACAGTAAAAATCCAACAAAATTCATTTCTTTTCTGTTGTCGTTTGAAAGCTCTTTAACTCTTTTTTACATAATTCTCAAAAAGAAAGAAACAAAAACACAGATGGACTTAAGTACATTCAAAATTTTACTTATGTTTAGCCATGTAACTATAAACATGTCTGTGTGTGTGTTTGTGTGTGTGCGCACGCACGCGTGCGCTCACTCCCAGACACCTGGAGAGAGACAGAGAAAGAGAAAGAGAGATAAAGAGAAAAAAGAAAAAAAGGAGGCAGAAAGAAAACTTTCTCCCAAGACTTTCAGTGGGTGGCAGGGAAGAAATCTGCATCACGCCAGCATGATAGCTGGTGCTGGGTACTATTTATAGAGCTGGCCACGGTCATGTCAGTGCTTTAAAGAGGGAAAACATCTGGGCGCATCCCAAAGAGAGAGGAAGAGCCCAAGTCACAACATACTCCACTGTGGAAATCTGCATCTTCCCGAAAGTTGTAATTTTCATTTGCTAAACATAATCCCGGCCTCAGGGTCCTCAGGGAACCTCGCTCTGGCACCTACTCTGATAAGAGCACAACACAATAGCCATTTTGTCTCCAAGTCTGAAGCAAGTCCTGAAGGGAGTGAACGGATGGTTGCCGGATGGCAGAGTGCACACAGCGGCTTCTGGGGCAAGTCTCTGAGGGCCAGTGGCCAGGCAGTGACGGGCAGTCTCTGCAAACCCGAATGTGTCACCAAGACCCAAACTCCCCCCACCCCAGCTCCTCACCCCATCTCACAGAGATATTGGAAGAATGAATTAGAGAAAAAGACTTAAACGTATAGCACTCCTGGGACCGCTACACTAAAAGGGGAAAAAAAATCACTATTTCTATAATATTTTGCTGATATAAAGCCAGTATGCCCTACTTTCAACAAAAGCAACACTATTTTAAAACAAAAATCCAGATTTTGAGAACAGATATACCAGAAGAAAGCAGTCCAACCTAAAAAGGAGTAGGCCATCAAAGGCCGAGCCCTCTGCTCAGTGAGCAGAGGAGCCCAGCACACTCGGAGACCCCGCAGGCCACACGCCCTCCGCAGACGCTTGTTGCCTAAAGCAACAGTCTCCGCTGTCCGGCCGGCCGTCCCTAGCGCAGCGCACTACACGGTTTCCAAACCTCGCCTGCCGGCACCGCCTCACACACAGGTGCTTAGGTGAGGCACGTCTGTGATGCAGCCTGGCTCGGGAGGCTGTTTCCCGGGAGACGCCGTGTCCATGCCCCTTGTCTCTGCTGAATGTTTTGCCACATCACCCTGCATCTCCAGCCCCCGCGGTCTATTAGGGCTGCCTTTCTGTCTCTGCCAAATCTCTTCCTGGCTTCCCAGTGGCAACCGTAAAGGAGGGAGCAGGATTTTCAGTCTGGTTGTGGCTTCTGGAAGGGAATGGGTTTCAGGGAGCAAGTGGGAGCCGGCAGGCCATATGCTCAGACCATCTCCGAAACACGCCCACTCCTGCGTCCTCACTCCACAGTGTTGATTCATTCCCGAGATGCTCATTCCTTCCCTCTGGGTCAGAAGGCGTGAGAGGAGAGTCCACTGGAGGCCAGGCTGGCAGAGAAGCCTTGGCAGGGTGACCCACAGGAATGTATTCACTTCCCCAAATAGGACAAGAACTAATCCAGCCCGACACTACTGATCTCGTTGTCTTTGTGCAACGTTGATTATTTAGGTTATAAAAATCAATAAAGGCTCACTAGAAAATATTTGGAAGCTGCAAGAAAAATATAAAGAACAAAACAAAAATTATCCATAATCTCACCCTTGAGAGAGAAGCTCTATTTGCATTTTGGTTTATTTTGTTCACTTTTTACAGATATATATACAGTCCATTAGTCGGTTGAGAGGACATATTGCTTTATAATCATTGTCTCATGTCATTAGCACTCTTCAAGTAATTTTATATAGTGGCCAACTACTGCACTGTATGGATGTACCATAATCTACTTAACTACTTCTTCCCCACAGTGGGGGGAGCTTGAATCTAGTTTTCCAGGATGGCAAGCAGCACCGCAGTGAATGACACTGTGCACGCATATTTCTGATTATTTCCTTAGAACAGAATCCTAAAAATAAATCAAGAAGTACAGAAATCCTCAAAAGCCATGCTTTTCAGAGAGACTGCGCCAATTATAATTCCATGAATAGGACCCTACACCATCGCACTGTCTCTCTGTGACACCAGGCTGTGTCATTTTTAACCTTCGACAATTTTATCACTGGCAAATGGCACCTCATTTCCATGTTAATTAGCATCTCTGTTATTGTTGTCACTGGAATTGTTGTGGGTGACACTGCTTGACAGGAATTACCTCCCTTCCCACCGCAGAGCACCCCGGGACACTGCCGTCTGCCTCGCGTCTTCCTCAGAGGAAAAACAAAAGCCCGACGGTGACTTGTCCAAGGCCACGCAGCTGAAGCCCAGAGCTGGGACTGCACTCCTGACCCCACCTAACCGTGACACTATGCTGACTACCCAGAAAGTCGGGCATCTGTCCGTGTGTTTTCAGCTGCTGCGGTTCTCTTTCTTCTGACTGTACTAAAATTATTTTCCTTCATAGAAAAACAACCCTCACACCGTGGATGTTTTGACATCTATGCTGTACCACGATTCACACATCATCCCCTGACGCTGCCTAAGCTCAGCCCAACCCAACAACTATTAGGAATGACACAGTGCCTTCCCTGTGCGTGGAAAAGAATTTAAACTAGCTTCACCTCACCCCTGTGGAGAGTACTCAAAGCTCCTGCAATTTGCGTTAACCTTGACTGGAAATACCAAGTAAGACAGAGACATCCTCAGAAGCAGTGGTGGGGGCCCAGCAGTGCAGGCCAGTGTGAAAACACGACTCTCACAGGGTCCCCTTCTATCAGCACATCGGTCCCCTTCTATCAGCACATGGGTCCCCTCACCGTGGGAGGGTGAGTGAGAAGCCAGCGCTTTCCCTTCATGCAAAAATGGAAAGAACTCCCGCCCAGACCGCTCTGTGACAACACGACGCTTCAGTGCACCAGTAGGCCAGCGACCATCCACCACGGCCCCTTCTCAGAGGCCCGAGGAAGAGCCGCTCCCCCCTCAAGGGGCAGAAGCATCTCAGAGCGGGCGCACCCCGCAAGCCCAGAGCCAGCCCCCGTCAGAGCAACATGGTAGGTACCGTGCACCGGCCGGCAAGGGAGGCCGCACTGAGGGTGTCTGTCTCGGAGTCACCTGCTTGCCCAGGAACTTGCGCTGCAGAAAAGTTCCGCAGAGTCATAAACCAGCTGTGCCTGCTTCCGCGCTCACTCTGCAACCTGCAGCGACCGTTTGCTCGATTCAGCTCAGGTTAGGGAGATGGACAGGGTTCTCCCACAAATCACTTGATTAGTGTGAGAAATCTATGTTCCTGCTGCTCTAAGCATTGCAGGGATTTTGGGCTCCCTTTAAATCTCTCTCAATATTATGCTTCTTGAAGCTTTCAGAGTTTCCTGCCTGGGATTGATTTTTTGAAGGTGCTACACTATTTGGCAATCTTGCTTTGTTCCTTTCTGTTGTCTTTCTTCCAAAGAATGCAAAAGCCTCGACTAGAATTATTTGGGAGGACGTACCTGAGCTTTGGATCCAAAAGAAGGTATTTTATTCTATTTCTAACCAGTCCAAGATCTCCCCAGCACAACTGTCTGTAATCTATGACACCAGCCATTAGCCCGGCTCATCCGCAGAAACATCCTACCACCTCCATAACCCTTTTTCCTACTAGGGCCTTGGAACACTTTATATTTTTCAGGCAATATCCTGAATACTTCCAGCTGAGGTCCGTGTACTAACTATAGCGAGCCTGTGAGGCAGGTACCAGGCATTTTAGAGCGGGGGAAACTGGGGTTTAGAGCAGCCACTTGGAAAGCTGAGCCAGGTTTATCTAACCAGGGGTTAAACTCTGGGGACCTACGTCTCAAAAAGACCCCTGGGAATAACATTTGAAGAAAAGATGGGTGAGTCCTCCCCATTGCTTAGTCCCGAGTCACAAACCTCTTACCACCTGTGTCACCACTGCAACGGACCTCAACCCTAAGTGAACACCACGTGTGGTCTCTAAAAAGAGACTCTTCCCCAAAACACCGGCGCACCTAGCTCCAATCACGGGTCGCATCCGTCCCAGTTCCCCGGTTCCACCTGGGCCAGCCCTCTTCCGGCCACACTGACAGAAGCTGGGTCTCTGGTCTCTGGCCCCCCAGGCTCGCTGAGGAGCACCCTGACTCCCACCACCCACAGTTTCCACCGTCATGGCCACAGCAGTCCCTGCAGAGGCCTGGGCTAGCTTCCTGCTGGGCGCCTCTTCCCGGCCTGGACTCCTTTTCTCCCTGCCTCCCGGATGTTAGCAAGAAAGACAGCAAAGGACCCAGTCCACTCTCTTGAGTTCCACCTTTACCTTGGGCAAGTTCCTTCTCCTCCCAGGATAATTTCTTAAGGTAAAAATTGGAGAAAATAATCTTCATTTTACTCCCTCCTGTCTTGAAGATGTGTTAAAAAAGCTTTAGGGGAAAAACAAAGTACAGCAGACCTTCCCTCAGCTCCCCTAAGCCAGGCCAGCCGGCTCTGTGGCGCTCCCTCCTGCCTGATTTCTAGAAGGATCATTAGTGACTCTAGGAATATGACTCCGTTTCTTAAAATTCCCTTCTACAAAAGCCTCCTGGGCGGGCCCTCCAGCCCTGCAGGAATCCCCGAGACCATTCTGGAGGACTCTCCATCCCTGCCTCGTCCTGGCCTTATTAATTCAGCCATAACTCTTCGGAATTTACAGGCCCCTTCAGTGAAACTTCCCGTGCAAGCAACGGCAGAAGCCTTTTGATTTTGACTTAGAGAGTCAGAAATCCCTCTGTCACTGTCCCCACCCTCACCCTCCAGGGTGGGGGCACCTAGCTCCACAGCCTCCTGGGTCAGGGCCTTCATTTCTTTTCTGGAGCCTCAAGGTCTTATTCCCCCATCACCGAAAAAGTGGAGAAACACAAAAGAGTCCCCACCCACTGCCTATAACTACAGCTGCCTCTGCCCATGGCTGCTTTTCCCTCCCACCGCCACCCCAGAGCCCACCAAGGCGCTGTCTGCCCCCACTCGGCTTCCTCACTTCTGGTCCCTGGGGCATCTTTGCACCCTCTCTGCTACATCCTTTCCTGCCGCATTGTTATCCTCCCATCTTGGAGGGAGAAATACTGAGTATGACCCTGCATACTGCTGCAGTGAGCATTTCATTTCTTTGCACCCTTTACAGGGACACTCACCCACCGAGCTGTTCACATGAGCAGTCACCAAGGCCTGCCCTTGACCCGCCCAGTGAGCTTCTCCCCTGAGTGCCTGCTCGCCTCACCAGCTTCTGCCATGCTGCTGGCATCCAGTTTTCATGCCTCACCTTACCTCCTACAAGAGGAGTATGTGGCCCAGCTCATCACTGGTTCCTCCTGAAAAATCACTGCTTCATTTCTGAGACAACGTTCTGTCTGTGTGAAGAGCCGGGCCCGATTTAAACATGAAACGACTCTCACTCCTAATGTAGTGAGAGGGCTTGCTGCCCAGCATGGCGAAGCTCAGAGGTGGCGGGACGAGAGTGGCCAGATCAGGAAGACGCTGACCTCCTCAGTGGACTAAACCATTTTCGAGTTTGTAGCCGCACAGGCTGTGAGAAGGTGAGGCCCTCCTGGAGGGTGGAGGCCCTGGGGCCGGGTCTCTGATGGCCTCTGAAGGGCACGCTTTGTCCCTGCCCATCTCTCACTCCGGCTGTCTGCTCCTTCTCTGTCTCGTGCTACCCGAGGTGAGCAGCTTTCCCCTCCCGCACCTTCTGCTATGTTTCTGTCTCGCCGCAGACTGCAGAGCAATGGAGGCTTCCGGCCTGAGCTAAAACCTCTGATCTGTAAGGCACAGTAAACCTTTTCTCCCTTAAACTGATAATCTTGGATATTTTGTCACAGAAAAACAAACAAGCAAACAAACAAAAAACCCTGACTAAAACAGAACCCTTTGGTGGTTCATCTTCAGCATCCTAGATCTATAATCAACAACCTCTGTTCCATGGACCAGGTGTCTGGTTTATAAATAAAGTTTTATTGGATCACAGCTACACTCCTTTGTTTATATATCGTCCACAACTGCTTTGGTGTTCCGGCGGCACAGCTGAACAGTTGCAGCAAAGACCACACAGCCCACAAATCCCGAAATCTTCACTGTCTGGCTCCTTAAGAAAAGGTTGCCAGAGGCTGGGGATTTAGCTCAAGTGGTACAGTGCTTGCCCAGCAAGCTCAAGGCCCTGAGTTCGATCCCCAGCTCCCACCACAAAAAAGAAAAAAGAAAAAAAGTTTGCCAAGCCTTCCCCTAGCCCTAGAAATACTGTACTACAGCTCTCAGGACTTGGTCTTCACACATCCTCTGTACCTAGCCCGGGTCCCTAGTGATCGCATCTGGCACGTGACCTGAACACCTCCATGCACTGATAACCCCAAGTCCTTCTCTAGCCAACCATCCAGGAGATATCTCACTTAGATGTCTTGTACCCCCCCAAACAAACCCCCTGCTTCCTGTGCCCCCACCACCCCCACCTGCTCCTTCTAGTCTTTTCCTTCTCGTGCCAGAGTCTTACAAACATCCTTGAATGTTCTTTCTCTCAGACCCCATGTTCAAGCCACCAGCAATTTTTGCTGGCTCCCCCTTCAGAATACATCCGGAATTGGACCACTGCCCTCTCCCTATTACACTGTAATCCAAGCCCTCCTCCGCCTTCTCCAGGACCTTTGTCACCCAGCTGGCCTCTGCCTACACATGGCCCGCTACGGTATGGTTTGCAACACTATACCGGAGCAACCCACAGACTGTGTGACTCCTCAGCCGCTACTCCTGACAGCTCAAGTGGTGCCAGCTTCGAGGCCTCCTCTAGCCTGGGCCACTGGTCCCCACTGTCCACACGGACCACACGGCACACAGGCAGGTCTCTGCCTGAGTGGTCCTGGTGGGCAAGGCCCTCCTCCCAGACACATGCCCTGTTTCCCCTGCTCGACTTCATTTTCTCCGTCACATGATCAGCCTTCCAACCGGCTTCCTGACGTCTTTGCCGTCCATCTCCCCCACTGACGTCTAAGCTCAGAGAGGATGGCACGGGGGTCAGTCGCGTTCACTGCTGGATTCTCAAAGCTTAGAAACGTGCCTCCCGCCCCGATGTGGAGCAGTGTGGAGGAACACACAAGACGCCAGAAGCCCGCGTATCCCACTAAGGAAACAGAACGACATGAAAGGGAAGCATATTGTTTACATTGTGGAGAACTCAAAGAGCCGAGCTGTATCCCAAGACTGGCGCGGCCTGGGAGTCAGTGGTCTCCCTTGCCGAGCTGTCCCGCAGAATGGACTGAAGCGAGCCAGTCCCTGCAGTAAAGGGACTTGGTGGATGGAGAAGGGGTGTCTCTGGAGGCAGAGAGAGCAATGCCTCAGCCTCACCTCACCCCACGCCTCTCTAGGCCCTCTGTGTCGCCCAGGAGAGACTCCTGGCCAGAGTCAGGTGGGCGGTCTGGGTGGCACACAACAGAGAGAGCACAGCGTAGGAATCTGCCACTCACTGCGGCGTTACGCCGGCAGTTCTTAGCCACTGTACGCCTGTGAGGTGACAGCGATGAACCAGCCTTTAACAATCCGAACTCAAAGGCAGGCCAGCGATCTCTCTCTCTGTTTCCCTCTCTCCTTCCTTCCTTCTTTCTCATCTGTGTCTTATCACACTTAAACATCGACAGCTTATGACTTTAAAAAGGTTGTGGTCATTTAAGGTCACTTGTCCACATCTAAACATCCCTCTTCTCTATGCTGCTCCCATTTCTAAAATTTCTTTTGCTCAGTGTCTCGTCAGTGTTCCCTCCTCGCCCCACATTTGGAAACCTGCTGGCAGGACAGCAGCCATCCTCACTCTCCTCTCTCCTCCCTGGAGCCTGCAGGGCAACCGCCTTCTCTGCAGGAGGAGTGCCCGGAGAGACAGCAGAAGGAAGAGGCCCCAGAGACCCAGGGCCTGTCTGAGCCGCCCCCGTCTCGCCCTCCCTCTGCTCCTCTTACGGCCACACTGGCCCTGGTCTGCGGAACGGAAGGGATTTCTGAAAAGAGAGAGAAGCCTGGAATGATGGAGGCCCCAGTACCCGGCTGGCTTTGGCTCCAGACCGCCTCTCGGGCTGAGAACGTCCCTCCTGCCAGCCAAACAACCCACATCCTCTGGTGTCCAGGGCCCCAGTCTGTAAGCATCGGAGACGTCTCTCGCCTCCACTGACCTCCACCTGCCTCAGCTCCTGCCTCTGCCTGACACGCTAGGGCTCAGCTGAAGACACCCCTATACTCATAGGCATCACCTGTGTGCCGCCGTTTGCTCCCCAAGAGCCGCCCCAGCCACCGAGCCACCAAGGGCGTTTTCCACACCCAGCTTTGCTCAAGACACACAGGCCAATAAGAAGTCCTTGCTGATTGTGAGCGGGGGCGGGGAACATCTGCAGACAAGACTCTGGCTCCTTCCATGCCTGATATCTGTGCCTGCTGCCCTTAAAAACAAAGGAGAGAGGCTTTGCCTTTAGGTATCCCTCTCCACCTATGAAAATGGGGGAAATGACACCTTCCCTGCCCACCTCTGAGGCTTCTGAATACAAGCACCACACAAATTTTGAGTTATTATTAAAATAAATAGAGCAGCAAATCATCCATGCAGTCCACACTGCTCCTCGTCCCGCCCTCTCTCCCAGCAGGCCCGGCCACTTCTCCCAATTAAGCCTGTGAAAGCCCCAAGGGTGCACCCATCAGAGCTGCCACGTGCCCTGCTGTGGGAAGGCTCCCCAGAGCCCCCATGTGGCCCCCGCACGCATCGTGGAGCCAGCCAGCTGTGACTTCCACCCAGGGCAGGCTGTCTCAGGCTGCCCAGAGTTTATGCAACAAAGAAAACCACAGCGGGAAGCAAATGCATTCCGGAAAAGAGGTAACAAATGAGGCACTTGTCAGGAGGCCCGGCCATGGGGCTGCCTCTGGAGCCCGCAGCACCCAAGTCCTGCTCTGAACAGGCGGCCACCAGCCACTATTCCACCCTAACTGATGAGGAGAGAGCTGCTGCACACCTTCCTGTGAAAATCTGCCAGCCCTGCCAGAGGTCACGCGGCCCTGCCGAGCAGCCAGCTGGCAAAGAGCAGAAGGCCCCCGTTCTTGTAGCCAGCAATGCCCCTCGCTACCGTGAGATCCTGGTGAAGTCACAGCCTCTCTGAGCCTCAACCTCCCTGCTTGTGAAATGAGCAGATGTATATGACGCATGGAAATGCGCCACACGCGATGCTAAGAGGGGACCGGCACGCAAGGGAGGAGTCTGTGGAGGGGTGTGGGGAAGAGGCAAGAGGGAGGAGCAAGGAGGGAACGAGGATGCCCAGCCGCTGGGGACCGCTCCCTGCACACAGATGCCACATTCGGCTCCTACTTAGCACAAGGGCTGCATTCGCTGGATTTCACGGGCACATTTATCTTAGCTCAGATTTATCAGATCTCACCCTTTTAGTGAACAGTGTCAAGCTGAACCCTTTATCACACACAGCCACGGCTTGAACATGAGTGGATGAAATGACTAATTTAAAAGCACATTTTCTGACCTGCACGATAATGTTTCCGGTAGGAAATCTGGAAAATACAAAAAGTTTAGAAGAATTAAAAATTACGTGTTTCCTCAAACCCAGTGACAAACACGGCAAAGACTTTGATACACTGTATCCTGCTCTACATCTCAGGACCACATGTATCTTTTATTTTAATCACAATTACACTCTATTTACTTTTAAATCTTTACTTAATATATATCATTAGTATGCTCCCATATTCTTATATATTATTCAATGTAATTTTAATAGCTTCCTTGATTTCCATTTATGGATGAGCCATATTAGATTTAATTAATGCTGCCATACAATGTTTTATTATGATGAATAATGCTGAAAGGAGTACCCTTGATTAGAAGTAGCTTGCACATCTCTGGTTGTTTCCGTAGGGTAACTGCCTGAAAGAGGAATTGCTTATTGGTTCAAAGAGCATATCTTTCGAGACATGTCTCCGATGTTGGCAAATTATCTTCCCACCAGCTAGTCTAAAAATGTCCATTCCCAACACTAGGTAGACACCATTTATCATTTTTGCTAATCTGTTGGGTGGATAATGATGTCTTGGTTTAAATTTCACATGTTAAGTATAAGTGAGGTTAGGCACTATTACATAATATCCTGGCCACTTATTTCTTATGTATGCGCCTGAACTACCTATTCACATTCTTTGCTCACTTTTCTATCAGAGAAATGACTGATTTTTGTTAATACTCTGGGGAAAAAGAAAATTAGTCTCCAACCTCCTTTAATGACCCTCCCCCCATGTTTCACAATCCTTTCCATTAAAGCATTAATTGCAATGTCTCGCTTATATCCTTTTCCTGTAGTTTAAATTCACTTCCTCTCATCCTGTCTTCAGTGGGGACGCTGTTCTCTCATCTAACGGTGTGACCTTCCTTGTCAGCTGTCAGCCTGTCCTCCCAGGGATGAATAATTCCTCTTCATTTTTGCCCGATCCAGTGTGACTTACGAAGTCAGAGGATCGCCCTTTGATGCTGTCCCTTCCGCTCCCCACTGGCACGTCTTCCTCTGGGTCCCCTTCATTTCTCACCTGGACAGGCCTCTGTCTCTGGCTGGGCCCTGCTTCTTTGGCCCTCCTAAAGCTCGCCCCTGCTCTCACCTTGCAACTTCACAAGTACTCTAACTGCTGTTCCTAAGCGCATGTGTGGCCTGTCACTTCCTGCCTGAAACCCTCTGTCCCTCAGTTTGCCCAGCTGGTTCCTCCCTACCTGCCAGCACCCACAGCCCTACTCCCCTATCCAGTATGCAAAGAGTAGTGCACTGAGTACTGCACTACTGCAGACGCACACCACTCCTCCCTCCCTGCCCCACCCTCTGGGGTATCCTGCTGTGTTCAAGTCCCACTTGGGCTTTGCATTCTCCATGAGGCACCCTCTGGCCACCCCACATAAGGACAATCACAGTGAACTCCACATCCAGGACACATCTCCACTCCACTTCACACAGCTCACTGATTTTTAGTATAGTCTGTGGCATCAAAATTGAGGACAGAGTGTGAACTCACCTGAACGCTATTGTGACTGACAAGGACATGTAGTAGCGACGCCCTGGCCTGACCTTCTGACACATTCCTCCAGGGTCCCTGCCTGCACACCGGCTCCGCAGGCCTTTGGTTTCTGCCTAGTAGGCGCTGGCCCATCCTCCCTCCCTTGCCGTCATCTGCCCAGCCTGGCCCACCTGGCCCCCGGTGCCCTTTCTGGCTCCTCCACACCTTCTGTCTCAGCCATTCCCCTGCCCTGCTGACTGTGGGGCTCAGGGCCTTGCCATGCAAGACTCTGCAGGAGAAGCCACAGCTCTTACTGGAAGACACCTTTGGTTGTGGGCTTCAAGGCCCAGGATGTCTTCCTTAGCACCCAGAAGGCTGTGGGAGGAGAAGGGTCATGGCTTCTCCACTCAGTCCTCACTGCTGACCCCTGCTGCCTCTCGATGTGACTCAGCACACACTTAGGTCCTGTCTGCCTTTCGCTTGGTGGCCACAGACCTGTGCTTAGGAATTCTGGATTTATTCTGTAGTGTTCATTTCACCTTGCTTCCCACAAGGCTCAAATGACCACAGGGCAAAGCCACCTACAGCAGCTGCCTCATTTGAAGGGGTCTAAGGCCCTCCCCTGAGCCCACCTAGACGAGCCCACTGCAGGTGCTGCAGGCTGGGTTGTCACGTCCTCCTCACAAGCAGCCTTTGCTCTGTTTGTGAAAGGCAAGGTGTGAAGTGTCTTCCTCGTGTATATTCCCCACCAGAGGCCTCCAATTTCGCCCATGGTGTTCAACGAACCCTGAGTAGATATCTAACATATCTGACCTTTGTGAGATTTGGGTTAAATGTTTTTTCATGTTTTCTGCATTCGTCTTCCAAGTGCTCCCTGCTCTACCGATCCCACTCTCAGCTCTAGGTTCTGGCGCACGCTCCTACCAGCTGTTCTCCACCCGCCACCGGCCAAGGCTCAGCAGCCCCACCTCGAGCCAGAGACAGAAGGTTCCCGTGCGAGCCAAGAGACTGGAGCAGAGTGCGAGGTCTCGGTAACCGAGCAGCACCCTATAAAGACTGCTCAGCTCGCCACTGGGTTAGAGATAAGCGAGGAGCCTGAGAAATGCAAGCAGTCCTTCCAGTTCAGAAATCAGAAGCGATGAGCTAGGAAGCAGGTGACTCTGACTTTGAGTCCCGGTCCAGTTCTGCCATTTGGTAACTGTGTGACCAAGCCAAGGCCTCTACCCTCTGTGGGCCTCGTTCGCCACATCTGGGAATGAAAGATGAGACTGCACAGGAGATGCCAAGCCACAGACAGGACCTGCCCAGCAAGGTGGCGCCAGCACAAGGGGAGTGGAGGGGCCTCCATGCCCCAGGGAGCAGCTTGGGGGGTCTGTACCCTTCCTCACTGCCCCACACAGGTTTTCAGCCACTTCCCCAGCCCCAGTGGAGGGTGAGGCTTCGGAGAAGTGAAAACTGAGCATCTTGGGGACAGGGTGTGGACACGAGGCTTTGCAGCCCTGCCTACCTTTCACCCATCACACTCCTCTGGCTTCTCCTCCAGCATTAAAACCTCCAGCTTATCCATTTCCTGAAGATCATCACGGAGCTCCACAACCTCCCCTTTTTAAAAACTCTTGCTGATGGAAAATTCTTCCTCATACCTAATCTTTAAGTCCATCTGCTGCAATTTCTGTCTATTTTCTCTCGTTCAATCCTTACTGGAGATGGAGAACAGCTGGTCGCCATCCTCCATATAACATCCCCTCCTAAACCAAAATCAGTGATGACATCACCCTCAGGCTGTTTCTCCTCTGGCATAACATCCGCCATTCCTTCCGACCTGCCCTCATGGATTCTGTCTCCCAAAGCAGCACTGGCCACCGTGGCTCTCGTGGAAGATCCTCTGCCAGCTCCGCATCCCTCCGGCTCTGTGGCATCCACAACAGGATGGAGGACTCTGTGGCCAGATCCAGAGAGACAGTCAGAGCAGAAGGGGACCTAAGACAACACAGTCCAGGCCCTCGGCTTTACCAGGAGGAAGCTGAAGGTCAGAAAGGGCGAGAAAGCACAGTGCTCAAGGTCAAATCCGAGGAGTCAGCTCCAGCCGCCAGACCCCCACCACTGCCACAATACTTGAGCAGCCTCAGTGTGTCCTCGACATGGCTCCGGCAGAACCAGCCTGAGCCGAAAAGCAAAGGGCCAGTGCCCCAGACTGTCCTGATACAAACTCCATCATCCTGTGTTGGGTGCCCAAATTTCCACTCCGCGCATCTTTGATTTCCATTAAGACCTCAAATACTAGCTGAGATTATAGCTCTGTGGTACAGCGCTTGCCCAGCACGCAGGCGCCTCTGGGTTCCATCCCCAACACCACAGAAATAAATAAATAGTAAAAAAAAAAAAAAGAACGACAAAACCTTAGATACCTCTGTAAGTGGCAACAATATCAAGAATGCTAACATCCATATCTTAATACGAGTAAGCAGATTCGATATTTGATCTTTTCCAACTATTGATAGATTTCAGGGTGAGAAGAGAGCAAAGAACAAAGAAGCTGGTATAACAGACAAATTGCACTGTCTGCTCGTGTTCGCAAGGTCAGTTCCGGCTGCGCATGGGACCGCGGGGGATGTGGACTCGGGCTGGGGGGACCCCTGGACACGGCAGCCGCCCCGGTCAGCTGCACCCTGGGTGCTCTCCTGAGGTCTGCGGCAGAGCTGAACTTGGAGACAGGATTACCTCACTGCTCCACGACATGAGTATTCCGGATTCCTGAGGTGTCCTGCCTAACTCTCTCCCAAGGGAGGCGAGCAGGGCAGCTAAGAGTAAGTCTCCACTGCAGGATGCCCTTGAATGACAGGAGGAAAGAACTAGAAGAGCGGGAGAAAAGAGACGGATACCTGCCTATCACATTGAGTAATAACTGAGTATATTCCGTTACCTGCTTCAAGGTGAAATCGCTCCCCAGTGGAGGAAAAAAGGAGGAGTAAGGGAGTGTAAGGAAGAGTGAGTCACATCAACTATTTACTCATAATTTTGCCTGTGAAATTTCCCTAAATGAAGAATGGAGGAGGACAAGAATAGAGTGTGGTGAAAATATATTTATGCATATATATATTCAGAACCCGGGTTTCAAAACAGCCTTCTCCCCACTCTGAATAAACAGGAGCGTGCTGCACTCCAACCCCGTCGACTTCGGGGGATGTCTGACTGCCTCCAGCCTCCAGACACCCCCCTGCCAGGAGAGCTGGCAAATTCCCACATCTAGGAAAGGAGAAGACGACATCGCGACAGCATTTACCAAAACACCTGACCCGATAAACATGCTTATTCGATTTCGCCGAAACCACAAAATTAAATTTAAAAACAGAAGACAAAAGGCAATTCTCCGATAAAAATTTTAATATGTTTTCAATCCCCTTTCAGGGGCCAGAAAAATCACCACAGAAAAATCACCACAAAATGACAGGATCAAAGCAGGTTGGCAAAGAGATTACTTATTGATGTGTTTATGACAAGGAGGGATGAAGGGAGGATGGCGAGGGTCAGGGAAAGAGGGATAGGACTTCTACTTGCCAGGTAAATTACGCCACACCGGGAAAAGTAGAAAGATACAGTCCTCTACGCCACACTGGTAAACGCCAGAAAACCTGGCTGGCCAGTGGGGAAAAGGAGACCATGCTAGATGTCCGGTTGGTGCTTATCCAGGGTCCTGGCTAAAGCTATCATGTCTGAAGTGACAAGTAACAAATTCAGTTTCCTAAGCATCAGTCAGCCCCTTCCTGTACAAACAGACATCCAGCGTCAGGACGAGTTCCTCGGCCCAACACCAGTGAATAATTCTGCAAAGTGGATCACCAGCAGGGGGGCTGGGTTTCACACCCTGCTCCACCCAAGGTGAAGCTGCGATGACGGCGTTTCAAATTTTGTCAATTATGCCTCTGTTCCTCTAGTCCCTTTTTATGTTTTTTTTTTTAGTTTAAGTTGTTATTTTAATGATCTCTGTTCCAAATAGGGAAATACAAGGAAGAAGAATGAGGAGGAGGCAGAGGGAGAAAATCAAGCACTCTACTGTGTCCCACTTGTACTTTTCAAAGCTCCCTCCCCCCACCAGCCTTGTCCTGTGTGCATGAGTCACCATTCAGAGCTGTTTTAAGTGCCTTACTTTTAATGCTCTCTACCCCCAACAGAGATCCAGGAGATCAGCATCAAATGAGGAGACCCTCATTTCTCCTCTGGGTTGCTGGTCCCAGACACCCCTCAAACTCAAAAGCATTTTCTAATGCACTGCTGTCTTCCTGAACGCCAAGGTGCCTGCTTCCCAGACCCCCACGGGCTGGGTGCTGCCCTCCTGGGGTCTCCAGAGGCCACGTACCCCAGAAAGACCATTGAGGACAAGGTCCTGGAGCAAACCTGCTCAACGCCAAGTTCAGTTTCTACTCCTAGCCCCAAACACAGAGGGATCATGATGTGCAGGGCTGTGAGTCTGCTTTGCTGACTGTCAGGACGGCATGTGCAAAAGCCAAGGCTGACTGTGTCTTGACCAATAACAGCAACAAAGAAGTCAGGCACCTGTGTGTTTGCTTTTCTTTTTCTTTTTTTTTTTTTTTTACCACTGTGAGTAGAGCTTCCATAATAACAGCTCCCACCCAAAATAGCTGCCTCAAGGAGGTGGAGGAGAACCTGTTGTGTGTGGTGGTAAAAAGAAATAAGAACTAAAAGGTGAAGGTGATCTGTGGAGGCAGAACCACCCGCATCTCAGTGGGAAGGGCGTCGTGGGGACAGGTGCTGCAGGAGAGTCCCTCCCAGGACACTCGCTCCAGCCAGCACCCCCAGCCTCACCCCACCGGAAACCTGCCTGAACCTCCTCCACCCCAAAGCCTCAGGGGCTTGTGACACCAGCCAGGGACCGGCCGTTTCAGAGTATCTAGTAGACATGACCAACCGCACACCTAGTAAAGTGTCGTATGGCGTGAAAATAGGAGCTACTTGCCTGACAGCAGGAAGGAAGTTCAAGGCCAAACGCACCACTTTCTCCCCATGGGGACGCTGTTTCCTAAAGGTCCACCTAACTAACACCCTCTGTGGCAGGAACCGGAGGAAAGGAGTGTCCCCCAGGACCCAGAGCGGGCGTCATATCACATAAGGCCCTTTTGCTCCCACTGTGGAGAATGCTCAAGCAGGCTGCTATGCTGAACCGGCTGCCTGCCATGATGATCTTTGCTACTCAAAGAGCAGTTAACAGAAGCAGAGTGCATGGTGACTTCAGCTCCATCTTTCTGCACAAATGCACCTAGACAGAGCCAGCCCCCAGCGGCCGGCCCGTCCCGCCACCAGCCTCCACCTCCCAGGGCTCCAGCAACTCCAGCCCAGGTGCGAGCCACGCACAGCGCGAGATTTAGCTCCAGCCCCATTTTCGCGGGACACACCAAACCCGGACAACCCTGCAGAGTTTGGGGGAAGGGGTTTCTCCTCCTCTGAAGGGCGCTGTCGGTTTCCTCACAAGTTGCTTGGCACCCAGATGCTCACCAGGTCAAACCAGACAGGCCCACACCCAAGAAATGTCCTCTTCCACCAAACAAAATGAGCGAAGAGAGAAGAGCAAGGGGTAGGAGGGGAAGGAGACAGAAGTTTGAGGAAGGACTCAAGCTGAAGGTCACAGTAGTTTGGGGAAGGTGATCAAGGTGATACAGATGGAGCAGACCCCGCGGTGGAAAACCCAACCCACCGATCGCGTTTCTCGGAACCAGCTTCCCGCAGCGGGTCGCCGCACCGCGCCGGGGTCCAGCACACGGTGCCCGGCGCGCGGGCCCGCTTCCTCCGCCGGGCAGACCCGAGTCCACACCCAGCCCGCCGTGCGGGGGCCAGCCGGATCCCGGCAGACCTGGGCGCAGCTAACAAGAGTAGTGAACAAGCCCGGTTACCGGCAGGCGCAGAAGTTTTCCGATCGTCGGCTCGCTCCCTCCCAACAAAAGGCTGAATTCCCACCTCCGCCACAGCCCCTCCCCTAAACTTTTCTTCCTGCGGCCCCGACCCGCCGGCACCGGGAAGGGACGGGCCGCGCGGCGCCCCCGGCACGCAGCAGAGCTACCTTTCCCGGCGAGCAGAGGCCCGGTCCGGAGGCTCGGAGCCGGCGGGCGGCGGGGAGATGCCGTCCGCGCTGAGGATCGCGCCTTCGCGTCCCTGCGGCCGGACCTCTCGCAGCTCGACCGACTGCGCTAGCGCTGCACTTAGCAGCTATCTGCCGGCGCCGACGCCCCGCCCTCCGCCCCGCGATTGGCTCCCGAGTCCCGGGCAGGACTGCATTGGTCTCCGCCGGCCTCACTCACGGCTTTGGCTCCCACTATTATCTAAGCCATCAAAGGAAATAATTCCATGTTTCATTGACAACCTGTAAGGCTCTTCCCCGGCCCTGCGTGGGGGCAGAACTGGGACTCCAGTGGAGGGAGGGAGGGGAGTAGGAAAGGGGAGTGAGGAGATGGGAGAAGGGGGGAGGCAGAAGAGAGGGAGGGAGGAAGGGAGGGGGGGGGAGAGAGAGAGAGAGAGGGAGAGAAATGGAGCTATCAAGCAATCAGATTCTTTCTCCAGCATTTTAACTTCCACAAAACACAGCCCATAGCAACAATTTTCTGGCCTTACTGGCAAATGCTCCCGGGAGCAGAGAGGATTATCACCGCGGGGTTTCCGCGGGTGTCAGGCTCTAGAAAGCAGAGCAAGGGTGAGGGCTGAAGGAATAGTGATGATTTTACACCCTGGAGGGCATGTGAAGGTCACTTTCGCTTGTTTGGGGGAACCTGTTATGTACCTTAACTGGATTTTATCTGTGGGTTCTTTCCTGCGCGGTCCAGTTAGCACCCCTACCTTAGACAATTTCCCTTTGCGCCATACCCGGAGAGCCTCAGAAGAGCTGTTCTCAAAGTCCATGAAAGTCTAGACTTTCTCACTGGTCTCACCGGGAGGGCCAGGAGGACAGGCAGTCTGAGTGGGGTCATCCCTCGGGGAGGGACACTCAACTTAAGCTTATTCTGCTTTGGCTTCAATTAATTGGGTAGACGCATATTACCAGCCAAAGGGAAGAGCAGACGACCAACCTCCCAAGCCCCCGGAGCTGCTTCACTTCTCCCTGTCTGTAAAGGAATCATAAAGCACAAGTTTTGACCTTACTTAACGTATTTGTCTACCACGGAGAAAGGACATTATTTGGAAACAATTTATTAAGAAAATAATAATAATAATAACATCTTTAAAAAGTCTCTGAAAAGCTGTGAGTGTAGTTCAGTGCTGGAGCACTTGCCTACCATGCACGAGGCCTTGGGCTCTATCCCCAGGACTAGAAAAAGAAAAAAAGACAGAGAAAAGAAAAAGAAAATCAAGTGTCAGATTTGTCAAAATCTAGCTTCCACGCTGCCCGTGGCGGGATGCCAGTCTACGGCAAGGCTGTAGTTCTGGCCCTGTCCTGCCCCTGCCCAGGAGTGCTCCTATTCTGTATGCCTGGCAGCAAGCGGCATGTCCCCCCTACTTGCAAGAGAGTTCCTACTCTCTAGACTACCCGTCTGGGCTTCCCTGAATGTGCTCTGAGCTCCCTAAAGACAGAGATGGGATTGGGTTACCTTTATATCTCTGCAGACACAACCCAGCGCTCAATTAGCCGTTGGACCAATAACACAAATTCAAAGCATAAAGCGCACACACACAGTGCTGAACCTCGTGGAATAATCACCCACCGCGATGGCTCACCCGGCTGGGCAGAGTGAGGAGCAGGCCCAGTCTGAGTCCAGGAGCAAGAAATGCAGGCTAAGCACTGAGATGCCGAAGCTGCAGAAGTCACAGCCGGCTCTTAGGACCTCTGTCTTCTCACTGGAAAACAAGGCGGCTCTTCACTCACTGCCCTCTTCCTCCCTCAAGCACTGAAAGGAAATGGGAAGCTGCGGGGTTCACATTTTTCTTGTGGGGCATCATCTCAAAAAAACTCAGTCATTTCCAGAATGGCTTTCCAAATACTAGCGTGGCTCAAAGAACAGGACCATCTATGAAGAATCAAAAGCCGGGACAAAGGCTGGAGCAAAATACTTGTTTTTTATGACACTCGTCTAGTTCAAATACTTACAAAGGCAAAATGGTGAAATTAAACTCAGCTCTACATGTAAAACTGGTATTGTCTCAGAAAAACTGGTATGTTCAGTCGTGGTGTAAAAAACACAAATAACACTTTTACAGTTTAGGCGGTATGACTTTGCTTTCAAGGGAAACTTTGTGCCTTCGTCTTATCCCCCTTCCTGCCCAATAAAAACCAAGAGAGAAAAGCCAAATTATAAGAACCCTCTAGAGCACCTATCCAAAGTTTCAATTGCCACGAAAGGGAAAAGAAAACATTTCAAGTGATTTTCTAAAATGCTTTGTCTAAAACAGCATGCTCTTCCTTGCGTGCACATTTCATCTTTTGAAGATGAGAGGCAGACAAAAAAAGATGGGGGGGCTGGGTGGGAGAAAGAGAGAGAGGAATAGAGAGGGAGAGAGAGAGAGAGGGAGAGCGAGCAAGTGAGAGAGAGAGAGAGATGCAAACAACTCTTTCTGTCAGCGCCTTTTAAACTGCTTGGTCATAAAATGCTCCCTTCAAGAGAAGGGTGACCCCTCTGTGCCCCGAAGACCTACCGCTTAATCCTGAGAGTTAGAGATTGGACGTGAAGAAGGAGATTCCACTGGTACTTGCATTCGTGTTAAATATGAGCTCCACACAATTTAAATTCACTGGGGTATGAAATATACCAAATTCCGTCTTGTGGGAAGTCCTCTGACCAAGTAGTCCATTTTGATCCAACAATCTCAATCATTAGTGATCCAAAAGGCTTTTGAGGGTTCCCCATTCCATTTTGAGTTGCATAATTAGGGAAAGAATGGGTTTCCGTATTAAAAAAAAATCCAACAAGAGCCACCAAAACCACCGTCTTTCCCGCGGGGAGCCGCTGCTAGGACGGGCGATGTGATCTGCCGTGGGAGGCTGGAGCAGTCCGGCATCTACTCATCTGTTGGCAGCGTTTTCTCAGTTATCATTTATTTATGCCGAATTCTGTTCCTAAAAGGGAAAAGAGGAGAATAAATCTAGGCAATGCCAAGAAAGAAACGTGTGAAAACAGGGGAAAAAAAGAAGGAGGGCTGACTTTCAACACTGCATGGTTGCTAATCGACTTCAGCCACCCAATACCATTGTAGTGAAAACATGGTAGTAGTTGGACTTCTTTGTAAAAATCTTGTTGGCTTTGGGTAAACAGAAGGTTTTTCAAAAAAATTCTCCTAGCACATCTTCCCAAGTAGCGAAACTTGGAGAAACATACAACTTCCCATTTTGCCTGATGGCCGCTGTAAACTTTACGAGCTTAAACTCCCTCCCCGACCGTCTCCGGAAATGGCACCTGTGGAGTCAGTGACATTTCAAGGGAGCATACAAGGAGACTGTGTGCCAGGAAGGAGTCAGTCCCTCGGAGCCGTCCCTGATGATGCCATTAATCACTAGTGAGTCCCCGGTGAGTTGCTGCTTCCCAAGGCTTCGAGACACGTGGGGATAGTTTATTACTTAAAGTACCCGGCTAAAGAAAAGCAGGTGCTTCTGCTCCCTCAAATCATGGCTGTATTTCCCAGCAAGCCGGCACTGTAAACCTGAAAAAGAGAAAGACAGAGACAGACAGGGAGGCGGAGAGAGATGTGCGAGGCTAAACTCTGTTTCACTTCCATTAAATTCTTCACAAGGAATATGGAGCTGAGTGCTGTCATGAAATACTGTCCGGCAACGTACCCATTGACAGCAGCTGGAGAATCAAATTAAGGAGGTCAGCACGCCTTCTGTGAGGCTGGCAGATCACGTGTGGCCTGAAGCCCCCTTCCGGGAGGAAGGGCTACCCCAACACTGCTCCTGGGACTCCCACCAGCAGGCAGGACCATGTCCCAACACAGACAGGTTCTTGAAAGAACCCACTGAACACGTTTATACTACCTGCCATGTATCATCTTCTCATTTATAAAACAGGGTGTCAATATTGTTTCTAGGGCCTTTGAGACAATGATGGTAAACCAACATTCAAAGGACAACACAAACAAACCACCCTTGTGGGTATTAACCCTCATAATTAAGAAAGGCGAGGATGCCTTGGCCTGGGTCAGCGGCAGCCTGATAATCAACCCCAGACTCTGCTAGACCACATCAGCTCCCGCCGTGGGACCCAAAGATGCTCAGAGAGCCAGAAAGATGCTCCAGGCAGGTGGTTAGAGCTCAAGGAGCGATGCTTCCCTTCCTGTTGCCTGAGAGATGCAGCTGCAGGACGCCCCACTGACGTACGCCATGCTGCAGGAGGGGTCAGACATCATCCAAGTTCTGTGCCACAGCCAAGATCCTCCAGATGCGCACTTGAGTTACTCGAGGAGTGCCAGTCTGCATTCTACTCCAGAACATCTGTGTTTGCTTAGCACATGAGTTATCTGTGTGACACTGACCTTCCAGGAAGATACTCCGTGTTTGTGAAGACTGAGGTTTGTGAAGCACTAAACTAATGTCTCTAGTCTTCCCTCTGCCTGGCTTCCAGAGCCAGCTAAAATCGGCCCCCATCCCAGCCATCCAACTTATTCCATTCCCGTCTTCAGACGTTCAGATTCCGTCACAGCCCTTCGTGGCACATACACTCGAACCTCCTGACCTCCCCCGGCTTCCCAGTCTCCCTCTCACCCTGCCTTCTCCTGGTGGGACTGCAGTTATCCTTCGAGGCCCAGCCTGCATCTCTCCTCTCTCTGCTCCTGGCTGCCCCGCCATTTCAATTTTACCCTGTCCTGCTCATGTTAAAAATCAATTGCATTCTTGTTTGTATTTTCGTGACTGTTTCCGTGTGGCTCACACCATTCCCCCCTCCAAAACGATGCCCACAGCAGTGAGGCTCCCGTTGGACACACACTTAGAAACCCTAAAAGTAAACGGCTCATGGCAAATGGGATGGATCTTACTTCATTCGTGGCTGAGGGGATGGACTGCTTCCACAAAACGAAAAGCATACTGGGAAATCATGGCCTGGTCATGGTGTTCTGAGGCAATGAAGTGACTTATCTTTGCATCTTTGGCCAACCACATACAGATCTCTTAGCATCAAAAGTGGAACACTGAGCATCACCATAGTGGCAAGCCCGGACTGTTCCTCCTCTCTGCTGCCTCATTTTTCTTACAGCAAGAAAGGAGCCTTGGTAGGACCTGAGAGTTTTGTTTTTGGCCTAAGACTGTTTCCGACTCACCTAGGGAAAATGATAAACATATGCAGGGAAATGCTAATCTGTCACAAAGAAAACAGGAAGTGCATTCCCTCCCAACGTTTCGGAGCAAGTGCATTTGCCTCTGTGGAGGCCAGTAAGAGGTGGAAACCCTAATAGAGGTGAGAGATGAATCGAAGAGGAAGATAAGGGAGGGAAATAGTTCCTGGACGCTCCTCTGAGTGGTCACTGTTAAGACTTAAGGTGATTACTGGAAAAATTAACCGAAGGTTTTGCATGATCCTTCTCACTCTTTGCACATTCAGGAAAGGCTAATAGTAAGTGTGTTTCCTTACTGATAATGAACTGCAACATCACCACCACATGACATTACAATGCGACAGGGCAAACAGTTGATGTAATAGTGGCACCCTGAGATTATGAAGGAAAAATAACTTTATGCTTAAGCACACTCTTTGTGGCATCAAGTGTCTAAAAAGGACGGCTCTCAGAATAATATCCTCAGGGGTTTGCTGTATAATGGATTCCTTTCTTGTCTCAGAAGCAACCTCAGTAACCTGTTTATTCCAAAAGGTTGAAAGTTTTAAACATGCTCTTAAGTAGAACTCGACACACAGCAGTCGGGGGCTCTGGGTATGTAAATGGTTCAGTGCGTCGTGTCCGTACGTGCGAAAAGGTGTTCAGTGCTCCCAGCTCAGCTCTCTTCAAGGGCTGCCCCTCCACACCTGGACCGTCTCTTCCGGGAGATTTCCCAGGAGACAGGTGTGGTTTCCTCAGCCCAGAGCCCCAGCTTCCCTCGGTCTCTCCTGCCAGGGCCTGCTGGCTTGCTGGTAGAGTCCCGAGGCTCTTATCCTCTGTCTTTGCCACAGGCTCTGCCCGCCCCTCCCTAAAGGGACCTACGATTCCATCAGGTGTTTATTGGTCGCTCCCTGCCCACCAACAAGACCTCTGCCCACTTTGATGAAAGATGCTTCTTCTACTCAACACCTGGTTTATTAAAAGGGTCATACATTTTTTCCTTTCAATTTCATGTTATTATCACACGAAAGATAGTCTGCTTGTTGTTGTTGTTGTTGTTGTTGTTTGGGTTTTTTTTTTTTAATTTTTGAGATATCATCACACACTCAAGGGATGAGGAATGAGCGATTATTACCATTCCCATAGAGACCAGGGCGGAGGGCCTGGTTTTGTGCTGTGGCCATGAAGAAACGATCCTTGATCCAGCCATCCTAGGAAACAGGAAGACCCTCTCTCCTTTTATTGAGATGATTGAAAAGAGCTTCTTCCTGGGCGCATGGCTTCTGCGCCTTCTGGGACATCCCTTTTCTCTCAAAATGGAGCTGTTTGTTTCTTCTGTCTGCCTTCCTTCCCCTTATGTTCTTTTCTCTCCTCTCTCCCTTTTTGATGACTCCCACTTTCCTTTTCAAGTCTCAAAATTAGATCTTCATGATAAGTAGTTCTAAAGTATCTTCTTTCTCTTATAACTCAGCCCATGCTGATTAGTGAGCCAGTGACACGAAAGGGGGCACGAAGGCCGAACCAGAGAAAGGAAAGAAAATTCCAAGCTTTCTCTAGAATCAAAAGAAAGAAAGAGAGAAATAGAACAGCAAATAGCTTGTTTTTAAAGATTTTAAACTAAAAGGTGTTTACGAGGGCAGAGTGACATAAAGTCATAGCATAATGGTTTTATTGAGCATTTTATTGATTTTTCTCAAGAGTTGGGTCGGGAGATTATTCTCAGGTAACCTCAGCCGGTGACTCCATCATGCTGAAATTCGTTACAATTAGTCCCATTTCTAATCACGCGGCATTGACATCTGAGGGGGTTAGAGGATCCAGCAGGGTGTCAAGTTAGGAAGGGAAGAATGATGGTACCAACATTTTAGCTTAAACCTTTTAACATCAGTTTCACAAAATGTCTGAGTGAGGCAGTTTCGGAATCCAGCTCTGCTTTTCAGCTATTAGTGAACTGTTAAGAAGGGCTTAAGCTTCCGCAGGAAAGCTCTGAAGTCGACACAAGCTCCTTAAGACCGTCTGCGTAGCCCGCAACACCGAAGAGCGGAAAGGACGGATCTGTGGATGTGTTTATAGCATTGCCACTGCCACGACTGGCGGTGGCCTTGAATCTCCTCTCAACTTGCAAAGCACTGCCGGGTTTCTGTGCTTCACGGCGCCTGTGAACTAGTGTCCCTTTCATGATGCTTCTCTCTCGGCTCCAGTGAGAGCAGCGTTTGTGCAAGGAAATACAGTCCTTCTGCCCTTCTAATGAGCACTGGAATGGCCCAGTCTGTGGGGAGACCGTGAGCACATGAGCTGCAGATTACAACACAGCTCATAATCAGTTGCACAGAAAGACGCGGCTGGAATTCTCCATCCTGACTGGTTAGGAAAATACTTCCTGAGTTCCGAAGCAAAGGTTGAGCTTTTAGGAAACCAGGCTTGGAAAATACTGATGGACTCCTCACCTTGACAATGAAGGTCTTAAGAAGCGAGTAAACAGAATTATATCAAAGAGCTCCGGCCAATAGAACAGTCTAAACCCCAAGAAGCTCACGAGGTAACTACGATGTCAGTTAGAGAATCCGAGCAATCATCCCCCAAGCCAACCAGAGCCACATGCCGTGTGCTAGGACTTCCTACGTATGTGTAGAAGCACAGATGAATTCATGGACTACTTTATGAGTTTAGAGCTCTGGTTTACTTATCATGACTTTTTGTTTCCAGGATGACATGTTTGTAGAAAGATTTCTTTCCTTGCTTTACATTCAAAGATTAGGAATGTCCACTAATCAGCGAGACTAACTTCTTACAGGTCTGAAGGCTGGAGACGCCAGTCTGCCAGGCTCTGGTGAGGGCGCTCGTCCCGGCTCACAGATGGCTGGTGGAGGGAGAGCAAGCTCTCCGCCGTCTCCACATGTCTTCATATAAGGCCACTGAGCCTGTGGAATCAGGTTGGTCCCCCGCATTTAGCCTTAATTGTTTCCGTTAGAGTCCTATTTCTACAGTGTCACTTGGAGGTTAGGGCTTCAACGTCTGGGCTGGGGGAAGGGGATTCTGTCTGCAGCAGCGGTGTCCTTCCATCTTATTAGAATATCTTAAGAACAACTCTCCCTAGAGATGAAGTGTGGTGGACAGGATAACACTGCAGTTTTCATACCTCCCAAATTGTACCTGTGGTTTCTAGAAACGACTTTCCTTTCCTTTCCCTTTTATTCTGCCTCTCCTTTTTCTCTTTGTCTTTGCCATTCAGATCGCTAACTTTCAATATCAGAATGTTAAGATAAACCATAATAAGACAAATCCCTGACATCCATATATTACAACAGATGAGATCCAGGACTATTTGGTTAGTAGTCTTCATCTGCACCTTCAAACTTTGGAGCACGCACCACCTTCCCAGCTCTGCATATTTCTAGAGTGACCTCCTCTGCTTCCTCCAGTGCTGCTCACACTCCAAGCCCTGCACCTGACCTCCTGCCACATGAGCAGGCCCATAGGGAGGAATGGCACCATTTCCACTGGGCACTCTGTGGGAGCAGGGGCTTGTACAAAGTAGGTGCTCAATAAATGCTTTTAGGACAAATGGCCCTTCTGTCAGTCTGACATGAGTGCTAATTTCACAGGAGGATGAAAGAGATGGCCGAACGGTCAGTGTCTGGTGCATTCTTTTCACTTTAGCGAGAGTCAGGTCAGGACTCAGCAGCCCTGATGTTAACTTCCAGCTATGTCTTTTCCTACCTGGAACAAACACCTACTTCTTTCGTGTTCAGCTCCACAACATGAAAAGATCTGTCGGTGCCAATCTTGAATGTTGTTGGGTGGAAAACCGCGCGCATGAATTCGGGGGAAACACCAGCACGAACTGGGCATATGTCAGGTCTCAACAAACGTATTCTGAACCCAAGTAACGTTACATGAAAACAATGTACTAATTCTTGTACATTCATATGTGGAAGTTTGCCAAACTATTTACTGTCAAGTGAAGGCTCCTCAATTTAAATACAGTGTTAAAAAGTAAATTAGGGTTTCTTCTTTGTGAATTTTAAAATAGTTCCTCTTAAAATTGCCTTTGAAAGGATTTTTGGAGACCAAAGACAGTATTTGTTCAGGAAGAACTTAGTGAAAAAACTATGTCAATATGCCTTTAAGTGTAAACACTAACTCAAAAGACGGTGCCCAGGAAAAAGTGTACTAAGGGAGTCAAACAAGAAATGCAAATTAGTGCTTTTAACACTTCTAAAATTTATGTTAATTTGACCTGATTTTGTTCTTCCAAACATTTTAATATAAAATTCTTTCAAATACGTTAATAAGGATAAATCTTCACTCCCTTCATCAAAAGCCTTCACGGTGGTGGTAGTGTCTCTAGCACTGTAGAGCGCGTCGCTTTGGCATCGACGGTCCTCAGCTGTAAAAACACTAGCTGTGTGCTCGCTTCGGCAGCACATATACTAAAAACACTAGCCAGTAGAAACTGCTGGATACAGTGAAAGCAGTCCTTTAAGAGAACTCCTTAAAAAAGAATTAATGAAAAGAATACCTTAAATATTTTCATTAATAATCAAAGATAATGCAAATAAGCTAATTAAACATACAACAAATAAGTTAGAAATAAATATGAACCTTAAGTAAACCAAAATGATGTTTAATTAAAACAGAAATTAACAAATTAAAAATGAAAAGAAGGACTAATTAATGAATTAAACGGTTCTTTGTCAAATGCAAATCTTGAAATTAATAAATTGCTAAATCAAGTGAAAGAAGCACAATTACTGTAGAAAAAATAAAGAGGAAATAACCTCAAATGCATGATGTTTTAGAATATGTTTGTATTACGAGCTGGCTAAATTTGAACTACTTAACATACCCATTACCTCGCATCTCAATTTTTTGTGGTGAGAACATGTACAATTTTCTCTCGCAGTGATTTTCCAGTATATAATACAATGTTGTTAGCTAACATCACACTTATACAATAGCTCTCTTGATAGTCCTCCTCTAAATAAAATCTGGTACCCTTTGACCAAGGTCTCCACAATGTCCAACCACCAATTCCTGATTAAAAAAAAACTTTAAATGAAATAGGAATAAGCAGATATTTTTAAAAAGTATAAAACTCCTACCTGTGTATCCATACATAAAGATCACAAAAAGGCTCCAATGAATTTACGTAGAAGTACAGCAAGTATTTCCATTAAAGTCAGAAACAAAATAAGCATATCTGCTAGGCTATTGTTATTTAACATTGTTCTGAGGACGCTAGTTACATACTATATGGAAGGAGTAAGACTTACGGCTTTTAGGGGAAAGGATTATGACTATTATTATCTGCACATGGTATTATTAGGGCACTTAGAAAATATAAGAGAATAAAGTTACAAAGAATACAAATAAGAATTGATAAAGATGATCAAATATAAAATAAACCAAACTAAGTAAGTTTCAAATAAAGAAAAATAAAAACTGATAGATGATACAATGAGATAACAGTAGTAACAAAATACCCGGGAAGATGCATGAAAATATGTGATAGCTATGTGATTAAAACTTCAGAATGCAACCAGACATAGTGGCACATGCCTGGAATCCCAGAACTCTGGGAGGCTGAGGCAGGAGGATGGCAAGTTTGAACCAAACCTGGGCAACTCAACAATTTACTTAGAATTTAAAAATTTTGGGTTGGGAGGTTTAGGGATTACAGCTCAGTGGGTAGGCCCTGGGTTCAATATCCGGCACACACACACACACACACACACACACACACACACACACACACAACTCTTAAAATGCAATCAAAGAACAAAAAAACTAATGAATAAAATGTCATACTCTTGTAAGAAACTTTGCAGCATCGTAAAGATGGCACTTTTCCCTAAATTAATCTACAAAATAATGCAACCCGGGACAGAGTGAACACTCCAACGAATTCTGTTGTTCCTAAGACAAGCTAAATTTTGATTGGGCAGACCAGTAGGCTTCAATCCAAGTAATGAAGGCAGCTTCAAACTAGTGATGTAACCATGGATTGGTTATCAGCGGTGCAGGGACATCCGGGTAACTGAAAAGTAAAGCTATATCAGAGCATATTTTACGTAAAATAAAGTTCAGGTTGGTAAAATATACAAATGCAGGAAAAGAAATATTACAAATGTTCAAAATATGCTATAAGGAGATTTTGCATTTCAGCGTTTAACGAAAAAAGTGTTACTCAATATGACACAAAACCCAAACACAAAGAGACAGATTCACACACTGATCACAACAACAAAAAAAGCTTCTACATGGTCAAGAGGGAAAAACAAAACCCAAAACAATGACATCAGAAGATGAGTAATTAAATGACATATTTGCAACTAATATCACTAATATTTGCAGCACAACTAATTTTTGTGATTTATATATAAAGATTTCTTATAAATCAATAAAAATCACCAGTATTATCTAAGGAAATGAGTTAAAGAAAGAAATAGAATGTGTATTTCAGTAAAACTCAAGTGTATGAACGGATGCTGAATTTGACTCTGACGTCATGGGGAAGATGTAAATATTTTTCACCTCCCCTAATTTCACTTAGGGCCTAAAGTTAAAAAAAAAACACAAAAAAACCTTAATAACACTGTGTGGGCAAACATGGAAATAAGCACTCCTTTTTTTCTAGGGTTACAGAAAGTTGGCAATAACAGAAGTGTAAGACACATTGCCCTGGTCCTTGTAATTTTGTTTCTAGGAATTTATACTACCATTATGTTGCCATATATGTGAAATGATGTATATACAAAGATATTCATCACAGCATTGTTTGAAATAGCAAAACAGAGGACATGACCCAAATATATTGAATAAATTCTAGTATTTCCAGACAGTACAATGCTGAGTGGCCACTGAAAAGCAAGAGGCAAGAGGGTGGGACCTGATATGTCAGCAGCCCCCAAGATTATTGCCTTGTTACAAAGGCAAGATGAAGAACACAATGAGACGTGTGTTAACAACTGTGTGAAAGAAGGGCAAAGAGAAGCGCATGTTTACATGGGCCAAAGCATGCACGGGGTGCCCCGAAAGGGACAGGGTGACCTGCCAGCCCCTTCAGGGACACAGTGCTCGGCCGGAGCCAGGAGTGGAGCCAGTTTTCTAAATGTATGCCTTTGATACCTTTTAGAGTTTGTATCATGCACACATTGTAATAAAAATAAACAAAATGATCTTTAAAGTCCTTGACTGTATTCTTTCCTTTAACGAGACCATACTGTTCAAACAAAGATGAGTGTACAGTGTGGGGAGAAAACGGGGTTTGGAAAATAAATAGGGATAAATGGCCAATGACCCAAAACACAAGGCCGCCTGCTTTTTCTGACTCTTAGCATACAGCTATTCAGAAGTAATATTTAAGCGGCTCTATGCACAGCAACTGTGTGTCGGGGACAGCAGCCAGCTAATGCCCCTGCCCAGGCTCAGTTCCTCCATTCTGATAACGAAGTGGTTGGAGAAGACCCTCTCCAAGGCCCTTCTAGCCTCAGAATCCAGGAAAACATTACTTCCGTCTTTCCCTAAGGTCATTTTATGAACTTGCTTCATCATTAGCCCAGAAATGAGGGCTTGGCAGCTGCTAACTATTGCCTGAAGTTTCCTCTTCATTTAAATAAAATAGCTCCCTTACCGATCTTTCTCCTAAAGCCAACTTTATGACATGAACATACTGCATGTCTCTTTTTTAGTTAACAAAGCTTGAATTTATAAATATCTCAATTTGTACCATTTTCTGATTTCTAAAAGGCAGTATCATTTCAGGTCTACCATACCTCACCAAAATTTAAAACGTGATTATCTTCATATGTAAAGGGTAAAATCTTGGGCTTTGCTTGCGGCTTAGCCACTCTGATCCTCAGTCTTCATTTCAGTAAAATGAGCGTCTCCTGAGTTTTACTTCGCCACATTGCTGGAAGGGTTAAACGAGGGCTCACACCCCACCTGGCAAAAGCAGCTGCTCATCAGGCGCTGGCTAGTGTCACCGTACAGCAAGGTCCCCTTCAGAACATCAGCCTTGTCCACAGCACAGAGGCAGGAATATCAGGGACGGGCCTGTGAGGTCCACCATGGGGCAGGATCCAGGGAGACCATCAGCAGCAGGCCACACCGCTTGAAGCCGAGACGGTCTCAAGGCTTGGTTTTTATTTTCAGAGATAGCACAGGCCTTTTTCAGAGAACAGGAGGAGGCCCTGTGACCCACTGATGAAGGTGTCAGACTGCGAGTGGAGAGACACGGGTTCTACCAGTA